>JAWQFJ010000450.1:105000-112839 GCA_034096865.1 Theodoxus fluviatilis
TGGCTGAGGGACTGGCTGGCTGGCTGGCTGACTGACTGAGGGGCTGGCTGACTGAGGGGCTGACTGGCTGGCTGGCTTGCTGAGGGGCTGACTGGCTGAGGGGCTGGCTGGCTGGCTGAGGGGCTGGCTGAGGGTCTGGCTGGCTGAGGGGCTGACTGGCTGAGGGGCTGGCTGGCTGGCTGGCTGAGGGGCTGGCTGGCTGAGGGACTAGCTGATTGAGGGACTAGCTGACTGACTGACAATGGACTGGCAGGCCGGCCGGCCAACTAGCTTGTCGGTGTGGTAAAGTCCATTGACTGGGTCCTGTCGCAGATCAAACAAGAGACTCAAATTCAGTCAAGCTTGTCTCTCTTCGTCGATCATGAATTCCGTAATCTCCTTCGACAGCTCTCAACTAAGTATTCACCATCTCTTTCCTGGTACAAGCCCTTGTGTGAACTAGTTTTCAAATAAGCGGTATTCAACGTCATTTATCTTACGCGAAATGAAGGAACGGTAACTCCCTGCCAACCCCATATATACACACCATACACCCCAATAATGTTTTCGTTGTATTCCCTTTTCCTATCTTTTCCCATACTCACTCGTGCGTTTTCGGAGCTCATCAGTGATAACTACTGCGCGCGTTCGTACGGTTCCGAACGCTCACCACAGAGTGGTCGCCAACCTGTCATTTGCCGTTTACGGCAGTTTGGAGTTCCCTGACCCGCCATTAATAGAATCCGTGTAGGCCCAGACTAAAAATAGAGCCGTTCGATTTCACAAGACCTCTTCAATCTCGCAGCCGAGCTGCCTTGCAAACGACTGACGCAATTATCGTTTTCGCTCGCGTGAACGAGCATGCAGTTTGAATAGCGTCGAATGCGGGAGATCCCCATAACCCCTTGTTAATGTTGCTGTTGGTGTGAGTGAGCTCGTGTACAAGAGTATGCCATGGGTCGCTTAATCCCCACCATTCTGTAAACCCGAGTCAGTAGATACTTTTGCCGGTAGGCGAAATCTCTAGTTTACTAGAATGAATCCCCACTACCCTCACCCCCTCACCTTTTCCTCGCCTGCCCCGGCCCACTCTGTCAGTGTGTGCCTGTCTGTCTGTGTGTGTGTGTGTGTGTGTGTGTGTGTGTGTGTGTGTGTGTGTGTGTGTGTGTGTGTGTGTGCGCGCAGGGCCGGACCAAATGAGTTGTGGGGGGGGGGGGGGTTTCGTTTTTGGTTGGGGGGGACAAATCGGCGAAGTGGCGTAGCCACGACGCGCGCGCCTGCGAAGACAGGGCGCGCCAAACTAGGGGGGTCTGGGGGCATGCGCCCCCCCCGGAAATTTTTTGAAAAAAAAGAAAAACGGTTAAAAAGTTGTTTTGTTTAAAAATCTGGTGCCAATCTGAGTGCATTATCTAGGGCTCTTGTTTGATGGGGTAAGAGCCAGAGCATTGTTTTGGGAGAGACACACACACAAAATATTATTAATAAAAAAAACTCAAAACCAAGGTGCATGCTTTTTTAGGGAGGGGGGGGGGGGGTTCCGGCCGGACGAGGGGAACCCCTGGAAACCCACCCCCACTCCCCCCCGGGGTCCGCCCTTGTGTGTTGTGTGCGTGTGGTGTGTGCCCCTCGTGTGTGGTGCTGGAATGTGTGTGTGATGGGTGTGTGTCTGTCTGTTAGGTCAGTCGTTGCCTGCCCATCTGCCCTGCCTTCCTTCTCTACTTCTCTCTCTCTCTCTCTTCCTCTCCTCTCCTCTCTCCGCTCTCCTCTCTCTCTCTCTCTCTGCTCCATATTCTCTCATATATGTAATATCATGCCATTGAAGCATCAAAACGGGAGGAACAGAAACTAAAAACAGAATATACTTAGCTGTTCAAAACGGAAATAAGGCCTCCCGACTGACACAAAGCCTAGAATTTCGATCTCGTGTTACTTTAATCAAGGCGGCATTGGGCCTATGACAACCAAAATCCACCCCTTAACGGTTGGACTACTAGCAAACAATACACCAAGTCTCTCTGGGTTGGTGAGGTCAAAACAAGTATTCTACGTAGTTGAGTGTGTGATGGGGACAAGTGGACGCGGTTCTGTTAGGAGGGCGGACTGACTGGCCAGTTTCAAAGGCTTACTGCGTTTGCTTTACAGCGTTTCAGTTACTGAGGGAGAGAAGCTTAAGTTTGACCTTGCTTACCAATTAATTTTCCCTGTCTATAGTAGCATCAGGTCAGGCTGGAATCAGGTCAGGCTGGAAAATGTAAGTCAGTAAGTTCCCAGCGGAGAGGGCGACCTAGTCCCGGCTCCAGTGACTGTTTCGCCGCCTATGCGGAGAGAGGCCAGAGAGAGAGAGAGAGACTCAGACAAAAAGACGGACATTTAGGCAGTTAGACAGACATGCAGTTAGGCAGGGAGTCAAGCAGGCAGGCAGTTAGACAAGCAGTTAGGCAGGGAGTTTGGCAGGCAGTTAGATTGGCAGGCAGTTAGATTGGCATGTAGATAGACAAGCAGTTAGGCAGGCAGACATGCAGTTAGACAGGCCGACATGCAGATAGACAGGCAGGCAGGCAGGGGAACGGAGAGAGGAAGAGTGGGAGGAAGAGAAAGAGAGGGAAGGAGAAAATACAAATATGTTTACTTCTGCACACACATATACGTACACACATGTGCATGAACAAACACACACACACACACACATACACACACACACACACACACACACACACACACACACACACACCACCACACAACTCAACACACACAAACACACTACACAACACAACACACAGAGTAGATACAGATACAAAGATACTTTTATCCCTCCAGGTTTATTCTGGAGGCCCTACAGACTTTATCTGTCTGTGCTGTCTGTGTGTGTGTGTGTGTCTGTCTGTCTGTCCCGCCTCCACGGCTGAGCTCTCCAAAACTACTGGACGGATTTCCTTGAGATTTGGCACACTAACTGGAAGTTAGGTCCGATTGAATGTATCAAATTTTCAGAATCGAGGCTTGAGAGAAAGTGGTTTTTTAAGGTCGTACACTCCAGTAGTGCCTCCCCAAATACGCGATCATGGAATGGCGAAATTGCGTAGTTGACGGAATGGCTAAATGCGTGAAGTTATCAAAAACTGACAGAACAATGCCAGACGGGAGAGGAGCTGCTCGGCTACGAGATATGGGATAGGGAGCTACGGGGGGGGGGGGGGGGGGGGGGAGAGAGAGAGGAGCTTTTCTCTAGAGGTTGCGGGTTCGAACCCGATCTTTTTTAAATTAATTTATATATGCCAAAAAAATGGAGGTCAGCGCCACGGTTTTTTTATTGTTCCTCATTGTACAAGGAACTTCGTTTTTGTCGGTGGCAAAAACATAATACATATATACAAAAACAGAAAACGTACAAGAAGTTCAACATAATTAACTCAATCACATCGCTCAAGTTATGAGGCAAACGTGAGAAAGACGACAATAATATCAGGACACATTTGGGCGCTACATCATAAGCAATTCAATTTAATTGAGAAACCTTTACACCCGGGGGGGGGGCAACAACTAATCACATAAGTAACAAAAGACACAAGCATGCACATCAAACAATCATCGTCACGCAATCACACATACCCGATCTTCAACCATAAACTTATGTACAACTCCCCCACCCCCCACCCCACCCCACCCCCACCCCCCCATCATGTTCTTCTTGCCTGCATCACAACACAGATTCACAGGTAAGTACACAACAAGAGACAGGCGACTGCACATCAACAACCACACTCACACAGCACACATACACGATCATCAACGCATAACGCATGCACTCCCCCCCCCCCCCCCCCCCCCCCCCCCCACCCCACCCCCCCCCCCCCCACACACCACACACCACACTCTCACATGTTAATCCTTGTTGTCACAGACATAGTTCACACCATTCATAGTCCTTCCTGTCACAGTTTACAGCACTACAAGTCCTCATAGTCCCAGTTCACTTTACTTCAATCCTCCGTCATATGTCACATCAATCCTGGTCACATAGTCACAGCTCTCATCACTCATCCTCACAGTCACAGTTCACATCACCCACTCTTCAGTCACAGTTCGCGTCACTCCTGGTCCCACAGTCACGTCAAGTCTCACAACAATCTTCATGCATACTACCCATTCACCGGGACTCGTTGAAGAGACGGCTGGCTGTCAGGAGGAACGAATCCCTCATGCGGTTTGTTCTGGCAGGCCAGCACCTCAGGCGACGTGAGGACTCACGAGTGGGTTCTCATGTCGCGAATGCCTGGTGCAAAGGATGGCGGTCGTCAGAGCGAATCTTGCCCATCTTCCTCAGGGCCACACTGGGGTAGCGATCACTGAGAGGCTGGAGATCGGAGCCAGTAATGGCGCCGGCTTCCTCCAAGACCTTCTCCAGCCTCTCCATGTCGCCCTGCCTCACACTGCTGTGGTAACACAGCTGGTTGAAGGAGACGACGCTCTGAATCGTCGCCTGGTAGAAGAGGTGGAGAATCTCAGGGTTGACGCGGAACTGCCGCAGCTTTCTCAAGAAGAAAAGCCTCTGGTTCGCCCGCTTGCACACGGCGTCCACGTTCGGCGACCAATCGAGCTGGTTATCGATGATGGTACCCAGATACTTGTAGGTATCAACCATCTCGACTGGTTCGCCCTTGATGACGATGGGATCGACCGTGGTCTTGTTGTCTCGTCGAAAGTCCGTGATGAGCTCCTTGGTCTTGGTCACGTTCAGCTCCAGGAAGTTGTCGTCGCACCACTTCACCAGTTCCTCCACGGCGTTTCTGTACGCCAATTATATCGTTCTTCAGGATGAGACCTGACAGGGATGTGTCATCTTCGAACTTCATCAGCAGGTTTATGAGATCCCTGAGCCGACAGTCGGCGGTGTACAGCGTGAAGAGCGAGGGTGACAGCACGCAGCATTGAGGGGCGCCTGTGTTGGTGGTGATGGCGTCAGACAGAACCTGTCCAACACGCACTCGCTGTGTTCGCTTGGTGAGGAAGCTGAAGACCCAGCTATCTGTCTGTCCGTTCGTCCGTCCGTCCGTCTCTCCGTTCATCCGTCCGTCCGTCCGTCCGTCCCACCGTCCGTCCGTCTCTCTCTCAATGATTCAATTATTTGTCTCTTACTGCCGGCGACGTACTGTGGCTGTATACCTGCTGTGTCCAAGTCTTTGCATGAGTCTACGCCTGACATTTCTTCGCCTTTTCGAGCCGACGACCTGCTACGCACACTGTGCAGTAATTCCATCCATCATCGCCACCATCATCACCACCATCATCACCACCATCATCACCACCATCATTACCACCATCATGGCTGCTTGTTGAGCGCAACGCTACAGTTCCAGCAACTAGAACGCACAATGTGCGCGAGGCTACGCTTGAGAAGACCTTGTCCTACTGACCTAGATACTGCAGTTTTTCTGGCTAGGCCAACCTGACCTTGTCGTTTGATTTGCTGATTGTTGCAGTCTGCTGCTGTTCTTTCTCTCTCTCTCTCTCTCTCTCTCTCTCTCTCTCTCTCTCTCTCTCTCTCTCTCTCTCTTCTCTCTCTCTCTCTCTCTCTCTCTCTCTCTCTCTCTCTCTCTCTCTCTCTCTCTCCATATTTAAATTTTGCTTTTCTGGTACACTATCTCCCCATTTTAGTATGTTTAAGAAATTGTACATGTATAATTATTGCGATAATTATACTTTCTCTCTCTCTCTCTCTCTCTCTCTCTCTCTCTCTCTCTCTCTCTATCTCTCTCTCTCTCTCCTCTCCCTCCCTCCCCCCCCCCCCCCCCCCCCCCCCCCCCCCCCCCCCCCCCCCTCCCCACTTCATCCCATCCCTCCTCCCTCCTCTCCTCCCACCCTCTCCTCCCCCACCCACCCCTCTTACTCTCATTCTCTCTTCCTTCCTCCCCTCCCTCCCCTCTCTCTCCTCTCTCTCTCTCTCTCTCTCTCTCTCTCTCTCTCTCTCTTCTCTCTTTCCTAATCTCCTCTCTCTCTCTCTCTGCTCTCTCTCTCTCTCTCTCTCTCTCTCTCTCTTACCACATTTGAATATTTTGCCTCAAGGGCTGAATGTAAGAAAGGCACTACTGCCTAATTCACTAGCCTTGTAAAATAAAGTTCGTTCGTTCAATCGTTCGTTCGTTCCCTCCCTCCTCTCTCTCTCTCTCTCTCTCTCTCTCTCTCTCTCTCTCTCTCTCTCTCTCTCTCTCTCTCTCTCTCTCTTACCACATTTGAATATTTTGCCTCAAGGGCTGAATGTAAGAAAGGCACTACTGCCTAATTCACTAGCCTTGTAAAAAAAGGTTCGTTCGTTCGTTCCCTCCCTCTCTCCCCTCGCTTCTGTCTTGCTCAACATTTTACTAACAGTTCCCACAGAATCCTTACCCTGCCTTCACTATTGCTGAGTTAGGAAAGCGTTGTATCATGTGCAACAGCTGGAGAGGGGGTGGGGAAAGAGATACATGATACACACGCATTTTGTGAATGCGATAAGGGCAGATCATCAACCTCGACGGTGACGCAGCTGCTGCAGTACAGTAATTAATTGTATTTCGGGTTTCGGGGTGGGGGGGGGTGGGGGGTGGATACTAGAAGTCTTGGGTGAAGTATCCGATGACCATTATTGCCCATCTCGATTGTCGGGACGAATTTAGAAGCTGATAATAACACATGACGACAGTATTAAGGGATACATGAGTAGGAACTGATATCGAACGCACTAATTAGCCTTTAAATGTCTTCTCCCAATAATTTGCAGCACGTTCCTCATACATGTTTGGAGCAATCGCACGAGTACGCATGCATGCGTGCTTGTTCACTGTGTCTGTGTGCGTGAGAGAGAGAGAGAGAGAGAGAGAGAGAGAGAGAGAGAGAGAGAGAGAGAGAGAGAGAGAGAGAGAGAGAGCAGTATAATATAAATCAAGTGATAAATCATTCGGCCGTCCATCATTCCCTCTCTCCATCCATGCTCTTTTGATGTATCCGTACGTGCATCCGTTTGTCTGACTGCCCATATATGCATCATCAGTCCATCCATCCATCAATCCATCCATCCATCCATCCATCCATCCATCCATCCATCCATCCATCCATCCATCCATCCATCCATCCATCCATAATCTATTCTTCCATGCATCTATCCATGCATCCATGCACCATCTATCTATCCATCCATCCATCCATCCTTCCATTCACCCACTCATCCATCCACCCACCCACCACCCACCCACTACCCACCCTCCCACCACCCACCCACCCACCCACCCACCTACCAACCACCCACTCACCATCCGCCCACTGACTCACCATCGACCATAATGCCTCCCCCATATGTTAATTTCATTTCATCTTCCATCATTTTGTCAGGTTTTTTTTCCCTTCTTCAGGATCGGGAGTGCCCCAGACCGTGGTGGACGAGAATGGTTTGTCCTAGCAAGTGTGGCCAAGTAGGTGGCTATCAGCACGGGCAGTCTAAGGGGGCCCATCCCACCCACTTGAACACCCCAGTGAACCACCAACATGGATGCAGGGCATGAACCTGGAGGAGAACGTCCGAAAACTTCTATGACCAAGCAGTCCTCGCACAGCGTGAGGTGAGTGGAGAGAGGCGAGAGAGAGAGGACGAGACAGAGAGATGAGGAGAGAGAGAGAGAGGATGAGGAGGGGGAAACGCACGAAACGAACGAACGAACGAACTTTATTTACAAGGGTAGGGAATAGCAGTAGTGCCTTATTACATCAGCCTGAGGCAAAAATAGTCAAATTGTGTAGAGAGAGAGAGAACGAGAGAGAGAGGATATTATAGAAAGATAAATGATATAATATAGAAGAGACAAATATATGAAACAAACATATACATAA
>JAWQFJ010000450.1:122849-137849 GCA_034096865.1 Theodoxus fluviatilis
TTATCTAAGCAACTGCATGTCTGTTTCCTCCAGGGCTCTGCCAAGTGCCGCAAGGTGTTCGGGACGGACAAGAAGGACCAGTGGTGCACGCAGTGCCGGTGGAAGAAGGCGTGCTCCCGCTTCACTTGAACTCTTCACATCTACTCCTCCCTCCCTCCTTCTCTCCTTCCTCCCCCCATCACTCTCTCAGACCAGCCTGTTGTTGCAGGAGTAATCTGGTGAGGCAAAGTGATGGGCGATGCCAGGTGTCAAGCTTCTCCCACGCCTGACCCCGGTTGGGGCGGTCATGTTGTCTGTCACCGGCTTGGGCAAGCTCTCCAGATCTGAGTGATCTACGGGCTCACTGAGGGATCTACGGGCTCACTGAGGGATCTACGGGCTCACTGAGGGATCTACGGGCTCACTGAGTGATCTGCTGTCGCTAGGGCGTGTGAGCTCCATCAGTATTCGCTGCAAGATATGTTCCTTGTGAGGAGAAATGTGGAGACGAGGTACACAGGCCGACAGTTCAAGACTGAAGCCGTGGAAAAATTCATAAACCGGGACGGTGAATCCATGATGCGCAAATTGCCATGATCAGGGCACCGGCTTTTAAAATATTTTAAATAATTATCAGTAATTTGATAAGTGGAATTGTGCAAAAACTCTTTCTGATGTTGCTCATAACGAACTCCTGTTGCAAAATGGATCTGCTGCATTTTAACGTGGAAATGGAAAAAGGAGCCTTTTTGGAGTTTGATGGCACCAGGGACTGTCTAGTGCGACAGTGGTTCCATGTCGGAACTCACAGAAACGGGCCGTCGCTTGACTTGAATGGTCTGACCAGGAGGTGGTGTTTGATGATCAGTTGTAAACAGGAGCTTTTCCATCTCCAAGTTTCTAGTGCCTCTTCATGATGTCATCTTTGGAGACCATCAATTCATTCATGACTTCATTCTTATGTCATTCTGGAGAAGAAGAGGAAATGCCAAAGTGAAGTTTTGTTGAGTTTCGTTTTTTTCGCCTGTGTGTTTCAAAGAACTGGACATGACTGGAGAGAAAAAGTTATCAAGGAAAATTGTCAGACTTTGTTTATAGCTACTGCATGAAATGACTATTAAAGGGAGGTAAAAAAAAGGGGGGGGAAAAGCTTGCAGAGTTGTCTGTCCTTGGCCTTGGATATGCTTCAGGGACTATTACAATCACCAAGGACGTTTTGACAAAGGTGCAACAGTGTTTTGTTGATGAAACATCGTGGTTATGATCATGCTAAAATGATGAAATGTGTAAATTTGTATATTTAAAAGTTTGTTTTTCTAATGTGCTGTAAATAGTTGTGACTTCTGCACCGTAGTGTGTGGGTAATACCATTTTGTTTGCAAAGACCGCATTCTTGAAAGCTCTAGTGTATTATGCTGGTATCTAATAACACAGGGATACTTCGCTTCCAGGTGCACCATACTCAAAGTGAATCCTTTTGCACCATGATAATTCTATCATCTGGTAGCCTTTGGTGAGACGATGTGTCATGATGGTGCCATGTGCATACTCACACAGAATGAGAATGGGCAATCTATTTTCTTGCATTCGTGAATCCATTTTGCTCAGAGGTAACATACGTTAATGTTGACAGCTGTTTTTCTGCTTTGACTCTAGATGATCTGCATCTGTTGTAGTTTGTATCATCCTGTATATCTGTCTGTAAAGTTTTGATCCTGTGTTGCTAAAAGTGGAAAGGGCTCCAATGAAATACATTTGCAACAGATTGCTGTGCATAGTCAAGAGAAGCTCACTTTTAAATGCATAATCATTTTCATTGAATAAGAAAAGTGGGATCAAATGAAGAATTTTGTTTTTTCTAGGTAGAGACAGATTACTGCAGCATTTGTAGCAGTTAGCTGCCCTCTTTACCTAGGCACTCTTCAGGACAAAAGTCTCATAGTGAAGAAAAACTGTCTTCAGGCAGATGGAATGCACTCCTGCATTCTGAGTGGTACGTGACCGAGTGGTACGTGATGGAATGCAGGGCTGCAGTCCGAGTGGTACGTGACCGAGTGGTACGTGAGCAAGTGGTACGTGATGGAATGCAGGGCTGCATTCCGAGTGGTACGTGATGGAATGCAGGGCTGCAGTCCGAGTGGTACGTGATGGAATGCAGGGCTGCAGTCCGAGTGGTACGTGATGGAATGCAGGGCTGCAGTCCGAGTGGTACGTGATGGAATGCAGGGCTGCAGTCCGAGTGGTACGTGACCGAGTGGTACGTGATGGAATGCAGGGCTGCAGTCCGAGTGGTACATGACCGAGTGGTACGTGATGGAATGCAGGGCTGCAGTCCGAGTGGTACGTGACCGAGTGGTACGTGATGGAATGCAGGGCTGCAGTCCGATTGGTACGTGACCGAGTGGTACGTGACCGAGTGGTACGTGATGGAATGCAGGGCTGCAGTCCGAGTGGTACGTGATGGAATGCAGGGCTGCAGTCCGAGTGGTACGTGATGGAATGCAGGGCTGCAGTCCGAGTGGTACGTGACCGAGTGGTACGTGATGGAATGCAGGGCTGCAGTCCGAGTGGTACGTGATGGAATGCAGGGCTGCAGTCCGAGTGGTACGTGACCGAGTGGTACGTGATGGAATGCAGGGCTGCAGTCCGAGTGGTACGTGACCGAGTGGTACGTGATGGAATGCAGGGCTGCATTCCGAGTGGTACGTGACCGAGTGGTACGTGATGGAATGCAGGGCTGCAGTCCGAGTGGTACGTGACCGAGTGGTACGTGATGGAATGCAGGGCTGCAGTCCGAGTGGTACGTGATGGAATGCAGGGCTGCAGTCCGAGTGGTACGTGATGGAATGCAGGGCTGCAGTCCGAGTGGTACGTGACCGAGTGGTACGTGACCGAGTGGTACGTGATGGAATGCAGGGCTGCAGTCCGAGTGGTACGTGACCGAGTGGTACGTGATGGAATGCAGGGCTGCAGTCCGAGTGGTACGTAATGGAATGCAGGGCTGCAGTCCGAGTGGTACGTGATGGAATGCAGGGCTGCAGTCCGAGTGGTACGCGACCGAGTGGTACGTGATGGAATGCAGGGCTGCAGTCCGAGTGGTACGTGACCGAGTGGTACGTGATGGAATGCAGGGCTGCAGTCCGAGTGGTACGTGATGGAATGCAGGGCTGCAGTCCGAGTGGTACGTGATGGAATGCAGGGCTGCAGTCCGAGTGGTACGTGATGGAATGCAGGGCTGCAGACCGAGTGGTACGTGACCGAGTGGTACGTGATGGAATGCAGGGCTGCAGTCCGAGTGGTACGTGATGGAATGCAGGGCTGCAGTCCGAGTGGTACGTGACCGAGTGGTACGTGATGGAATGCAGGGCTGCAGTCCGAGTGGTACGTGATGGAATGCAGGGCTGCAGACCGAGTGGTTCGTGAGCAAGCTGCATGCCAGGCAGTCAGCAACAGTGGCAAAAAAGCCACTCAGTGAGCGAGAGTGGCAAAACGTGATTGGGTCAAGGTCATCCTGAACTACAAAATTCGGAGTATAAAATGACATGATGCATCACTTGTGGATATTGAACACTCCCCCTGATGTTGGCAAGATGCTTGACCAGTCTGGCAGAGTCTCTCGGCACTCCATGACCTTCTCTTCCTGGCACCAGGAGTTTGAACTTGCAGGTGTAAAGTAGAGTATGGACCTGCCATGCACCTCCAGTGAAGGTCAGATGTGAAGGTCAGATGTAGAGCACCCACACAGTTATGAAGGCCAGAGGCAAAGCCCGGACAAGAGGCTCCCACATGTGAAAACAGGAAGATCACACATGGGGGCCACTGGTGTATAGGAACCAGGTGGAGATTGTGTTGGAGCAGACCAGGGTGAAGGTCAGGTTTGAAGAGATGAAAAGATGGGGAGATCTGGTTCAAGCGTCAAATGTGAAGGTCAGGTACAGAGCAGACAGGGGTGAAGGTCAGGTGTGGAATAAATGAGATTTGGAGGTCAGCTGTGAGAAATCCCAGATTGAAGCAACCAGGTGAGAGTGGGATGAAGGTCAAGTTTTGTTGTAGTCAGGAGTGAAGGTCAGGTATAGATAGCCATTCGTGGCCAGTCTAGCAATGCTCACGTGTTGCAACACTAGTCACATGACAAGTCTTGTGGGGGTTTTCCATCCTTTATCTGTCACCATGATCTCTCATAATGACCTATCTCGGCCTGTCTTCAAAATTCACAACCCCTTGGATTCCTAAGCTGATAATTATGAGTAAAAACCCTCAGGTATGAAAACTGTAGATGTTTCTGCACCAGATGCATTTTACATACACTCTATTTTGTAGGCCCTGCCAAGTTACTCTGACTTATTTCAAAGTAGACTTTAAAAAAAAATTGTGTGAATATTTTAATTCTCTGCTTTTAAAATCCAGCCACTATGTGTATGTGTGTGTGTGTGTGTGTGTGTGTGTGTGTGTCTGTGTGTGTGCACATGCGCATGTAAGCACACAAGTATATGCATGCATTTCTGTTTGGTATTATTTCCATCTCGGAGAGGCACTGCTCTCTCCCTTCTCTCGCAATCAAAAACTGCAGAAGTGTCATTCTCACACACAGTTTTCCTGTTGGAAAAAACCTGCCCAACATGGAAGAAACAGCTGAGAAAAGCTGCCTCGAACTTCTCTCTGACATCCAGCGTGCACAAACAATGCAAGGCCTATCATCGCACTGCTCGGTACTGTACTGTTCTATATACTGCACTGTCGTATACTTCGTTGTACTGTATAATACTGTATTAGTGGCACTGTACAGTATTAACTGTACTGTGTTAAGCTATACTGCACTGTATTGACTGTACTGTATGAGATGTACTGTACTGTAATAGCTGTACTGTACTGTAATGTACTGTAATAGCTGTACTGTACTGTACTGCAGTGCCCTGTCTGCACAGTATTCCAAGGCCAACTGCAACCATTTCTGTGCTTGAAGTATTTTGTACATAGCGTTGAGGTTTCCACCTCCAGAGCCCATTTGTGTATTATGCATTTCAGTGCTGCAGCACTCGTTTGTGTTTGGTGCATTGTTTGTGTCGTCAACCATTCTTGTCAGTCCAGCGTGATGCGTACCATCGCAATCCAGTTATCTTACTCGTTGATACAGTTGTGTGATTCATTTTTCCAACAGTGTCAGGAAAAGGAATCCTTTTCCAAGTAAAGGTAGAAGATGCTGTGTTATAGGTCAAATGAGTGATAACGTTTATGCATTTCTTTGTTATTTCAGTCATTTAGTAGCTCAGGATTACTTGTTGATACACAACACTACTGCGATAAAAAAAAAAAATTCTCATCCACAAACTTACTAAAGGAGATTATTTAGGTCGACATAAATCAATGAAAGTCAATGGGAGAAAAGTTGTAACTCTATAGTAGTTGATCCATGTACAGTGAATTTGAATATTTGTGTTTTTGTTTCTCAGGTAGGGTACTTCGTTTCTAGAGTGAAGCAGACTTAAGTCTCAATTCTGTGAGCAGCCTAGTCCTGAAAGGTCTCTGTGAATGAGTATTTGCCAACTACATGTATGCATGTCATCAACAGTAATGCATGTATCACACCAACACAGAGAGTATTTTCTGTGTCTGCTGCATTTTACATATATGTATTCCCTTGTCCTCTTGCTTCTTCGTTTTCCATGTCTCTTCCATGCTTGCATTCTCTCTATGGGTCTTTGAGTGGTGTCCCTGTTCACCAAGCTAGAAGTGTACAGAGCTGTCGTCCTCACTTCCCTCCTTTACGAGTGCGAGACCTGGTTTGTGCACCGGCGCCATATCGGAGGGCAAGAAAAGTTCCATTTGTGAGCCCTCCAATCTATTCAGGACATAGGCTACAGTGACAGGACAGAGTCGCACACCTTGAATTTAATGACCAAGCGAGGTCGCCCTCTATGGAGGTGATGTTGCGGAGGTCACGTCATCACAATGGGAAACGAGCGCGATTTTCTGGCCAACTGCTACAATGAAGGCGGGTTATGGTTAGTCCACAACAGCGCTACAAGGATCTCCCAAAGGAATACCTGGAACAGTGTGGCATCACACCACCCGAGTTGCAAGCCGTAGTGCTGGGTCGAGCCCAGAGGCGAGCCGTCTCCTGTGAGGCGTCTACTTGCTAGAGGCAAACCATCAGCAGCAACATGCAATAGTCTGTGGATGTGGTCAGAGCTGCAACGGTCTCCGAGACATCTACAGAGTTCCAGTGTCCCACCTCCCTTCACTCTGCCACTGCAAACTGTGCTGCAGAGCCGTTGAAGAATTCAAAGGGGGTAAGCATGGGTCCAGGTCATACTGGAAATAAGGGACAACTGTTGATGGGACTCGTCTCCCATCATGCCCCTGAAACTGTTAGTTCTCCCATCTTCCCGTTGCGTTTCGTTCCACCATCTATCACTCTTGGCTACCGTTTTGCTGCTGCTCACACTGTGCGAGCGAATGCGCTTCTCTTATTATGTGTCAGTCTTGCCACATCTCCGAGGATTTTTTTTTCCTGTCTTGCCGACGATGTTTCAGGGGTAGGGTTTGTGTTTTTCCTGTTCCTTTCTTGCCAGTTTTGCCTCGCAAGGTTACTTGTGTGTGTTGTACTCATGGAAAAAACAGGCCCAACTACCTAGGTTGATTACTGTTCACGATCACCGCCATTTTGTACAAAGTAATCATTGGGAACCAGTTTTTTTGTGTGTTACTGATGCAAGTGTGTACATAGTAATACTGCAGACTTCAGTGATGCAAACTTGCAACATCATGTAAAGAAATGAATACCTACTCGTCAGAAGCGGAATAAAATACCTTGGAATGGGTTATATCTATTCAGTCTTTTTCACACACACACACACACCCTTCCCCATGGCTAGCAAGTGTAAAGGAGTGTTGAAACTGAACAACTTATCAGTGCATATTCACCCTTCCCCATGGCTAGCAAGTGTAAAGGAGTGTTGAAATTGAACAACTTATCAGTGCATATTCACCCTTCCCCATGGCTAGCAAGTGTAAAGGAGTGTTGAAACTGAACAACTTATCAGTGCATATTCACCCTTCCCCATGGCTAGCAAGTGTAAAGGAGTGCTGAAACTGAACAACTTATCAGTGCATATTCACCCTTCCCCATGGCTAGCAAGTGTAAAGGAGTGTTGAAACTGAACAACTTATCAGTGCATATTCACCCTTCCCCATGGCTAGCAAGTGTAAAGGAGTGTTGAAACTGAACAACTTATCAGTGCATATTCACCCTTCCCCATGGCTAGCAAGTGTAAAGGAGTGCTGAAACTGAACAACTTATCAGTGCATATTCACCCTTCCCCATGGCTAGCAAGTGTAAAGGAGTGCTGAAACTGAACAACTTATCAGTGCATATTTGTGTTGAAGTGCAAAAGAGAAATATGCATCTGATCCACACACACACAGTTTCTCCCACTGCAATGTAATGTTCATTATAACTTCTTTGGAAGTGCTGGAATCTATTTCATCCAATGGTGAATTTTCATAAACAAGATTGTGTGTGTATGCATGTGCATGGGCATGTATGCGCATGAAATTCTCAAATTTGAGACAGATGGACGGACGGACTGACAGAGCTGCCAAGATGAGAACAAAACCAGAGACAAACCTCAAATGCAATTATCTTTTAATTTGGTCATTTTGCTTGAGAGACTGACATACATTTACAAAATTCTGAGAGGATTCCTTCATCAACCAACACAGCAATCGGCATACAACATAGTGCTGGCTTTGCTCACAGAATAAATGCTTCAGAAGTATGAGGAAAAATAAATTCACCGTACCCCACAATAAGCCAATCATCGCCTTCTTTAACTGTGGAGTGAGCAGGCTTCCTTGAAAAAAACCAAGGATGATAAGAAGTTTAGTTACAGCACATATTCAAAATAGCTTTGTCCCAGTCAACCATTCAGAGGAAGAGAGCGCAATGGTGAAATGGCCACCATCAATGGGCACACGGAGGAGACGAGCAGAAAGCTGTCCCACATGATCAGGGTGCAGATGGAAAAACCCATGGGGTACGGGTGCATGCGGAGGTGGGGGAACTTGAACATGCATGCAAGCATACATGCACTAAAAAAAATCATACATGCACAGATGCATGCATGCACACACAGCTGCCATTGGTGCTACGATTACGACATGCTTGCTACGATGCTACGATCGTCAGGGAAAAACTACGATTTTTCAAAGCCTCGAACTGGACTTTTGACCGTGACGTAGAACCCAACCCCCTCCCCCCCCCACCGGCTGAGCGCTCAGCGTCTTGACAACACCCCCCCCCCCCCCTTTCCACGCCGGCGGTTCAGCGCTTCGCGTCTGTGCAAACATAGCCATTTTCCTTCTTGTGCGTGTGTGCTACGCCTATTTCTTAAATGCTACTCCAAAAAGCTCTGGATGCTACTCTTTGGCATGATGGTGGATCGGCAGCTCTGCACACACATATATGCATGCATGCACACATTCAGATGCAGGCTAGCAAAATGCAGATGCTGACATGCACATACACACACACAGAAACAGGCACACACACAGAAACAGGCACACACACAGAAACAGGCACACACACAGAAACAGGCACACACACAGAAACAGGCACACACACACACACATGCACATACACACACACAGAAACAGGCAGACACACACACAGGCACACACTCACACACAGAAACAGGCACACACACACACAGAGAAACAGGCACACACACACACATGCACATACACACACACAGAAACAGGCACACACACATGGACGCTGAACTTGATAGTTGGGAAAAGTGCTTTTCTCCCCGAAAAGCAGCAAAAACTACTGCCACATTTTAGCAGAGCTAAATTAATGACTTTATTAAGAATTCTATTTTACACTGCAAGTTAAAACACAAAATGTTCATGCCAAACTCATGATGTTTCTTTATACAGTCCAGGTGTCTATCTGCAGTTCAAAGGAATTTTTGCTTTTTTCTCAAATAAAAAAGGTGAAAATATCATAAATCTGGCGCAAGCTGCCCTTGACAATAATCTGATTAACTAAAAAATATCCATTTCAGCATTCCATGATTTCCAACTCAACAGAGAGGCTGCTGTGTAGAAAACAAGTTTTGAATACTTCCAGAACAAAGCTGAACTTCAGTGTGTACAGCAAATGACACCAAAAAAAAATCCTATTACATACAGAAATATTTACTTCCACTCCCTTTCCTTTCATTCCGTGTTCAGAGTGCATTTATATTTTGAGAACACCGATCAGATATTCCCTTGCAACCACTTGCTAGAGGCAGACAGGTGGTGAACTTTGCTACAGAGCTGCCAAGTTTCCTGTGCCAACAGAGTTCCAGTGTTCCACCTGCTCTCAACTCTGTCGCTACAAACTGGGCCAGCACAGCCATTTACAACTCCACAGGGATAAAAACCTCTGGTCATTCTTGAACCAGGGAACAACTGCCACCACGCCCATCATTAACCAGCCAAAATAAGTGCTGCAGGTGGAGTGCAAATTAGCATATTGACCTCCCAGGTCGCCTTTCTCCAGCCCTTCCTGCCAATCCCCAAGATGACCTTGCTCTCATCTATCAACAGCTCCCTCTCATGTTCCTCTCTGAATCATCTCTCTAAACTTTGCCGTCACATGACAACCTGGGAGCAGAGCCATGTCTCCCACTTGATGGGTTTCTAAATTCAGAAAAATGAGTTGACTTGAAGCAGGAAAACTGCCCAGCTAGCTCACACTTTTGCTGGGTAGCAATGCACTGTACTAGCTCACACTGTTGCTGGGCAGCAATGCACTGTACTAGCTCACACTTTTGCTGGGCAGCAATGCACTGTACTAGCTCACACTTTTGCTGGGCAGCAATGCACTGTACTAGCTCACACTTTTGCTGGGCAGCCATGCACTGTACTAGCTCACACTTTTGCTGGGTAGCAATGCACTGTACTAGCTCACACTTTTGCTGGGCAGCAATGCACTGTACTAGCTCACACTGTTGCTGGGCAGCCATGCACTGTACTAGCTCACACTTTTGCTGGGCAGCCATGCACTGTACTAGCTCACACTTTTGCTGGGCAGCAATGCACTGTACTAGCTCACACTTTTGCTGGGCAGCCATGCACTGTACTAGCTCACACTTTTGCTGGGCAGCCATGCACTGTACTAGCTCACACTTTTGCTGGGCAGCCATGCACTGTACTAGCTCACACTGTTGCTGGGCAGCAATGCACTGTACTAGCTCACACTTTTGCTGGGCAGCCATGCACTGTACAGGAATGGCAGCGAGAGAGGAGTGTGGCATTACAAAATATCATGCATGAAATATCAGGCAGCTGTCCTCACTTCAATGCAGAATGACCCGTGTCAGGGAAAAAAAAGAAAAGAAAAAATCAAAATGGACAAAATGGAGAGAGAGGCACAAGTACTTCAAAGAAGCGATCGGTACACAAGTCAAAAACCAAGATAAAATGTGAAGAATGGGACAGAAGATGATTGTCTTGAAACGTACAAGGTCCACTACAAAACAGAGCACGGAGCCCTGCAGTTGCAGGAGAAGCCCGACTTCCCCACTCAGGGCAGAGCACACAGCTCAGTGTTGGTGCCTCTCAGGAGAGAATCACAAATGCACAACACCAGAGAACATGATCGCCTTGACAGACTCATGCAATAATACAAAAAAACCAACAGGCGGAGCAAATCTTGCTTATTATGTCAAATGCAAGTAACGTGGTTTGGAAAAATCCAACCGAATGGCAACTTTCCAGCGCTTCCTGGAGGAAAGTCAACATGTAAAAACGGAAAAGAAAAACTCAGAAACCATCGTTTTCTCCTCTGCTAGGGTGTAGCCCTCCAAAGAATTATCATCTTTATCGCCATCTGAATTTTTCCTACTGCCATGCCACAACCAGTCAAGATCCTCCTCTTGCTTCTGTAAAAAACTGACCATCATGGCAGTTTCTGTAAACACTTGACCATCATGGCAGTTTCTGCAAACACTGATAATCCATCCCAAACTATTCCTGAATGACACAGACACTGCTTCACATCATGCAATCATATTAAATTTCGTGCGTGCGTGTGCTTGCTTGTGTTCTTGCTTGTGTTCTTGCTTGTGTGCACAGGTGTGGCATGTGTGTGTGCCATGTGTGTGAGCGTGTATGCATGCGTGTGCTATGTGTGTGTGTGTGCACATGTGCGAGTGTGTGCCACTGTGCATGTGTGTATGCGCATATGTGCGTGTGTCTCTTCTGTCAGTGTGTGTATGTATGCAAGTGTGTGTGTATGCACACATGTCAGTATATGCATGCATATATGTGTGCGTGCACGCAAGCGTGTACATGTGTGAGATAGAGTAGCAGAATCTAAAAACAAAATGTATGTAAACAAGATGACAAGATTTAAATGCTCTAGAAGCCATTGTTACATTGTCAGTCACACATCTGTAAATGAGAGAGAGAGAGAGAGAGAGAGAGAGAGAGAGAGAGAGAGAGAGAGAGAGAGAGAGAGAGAGAGAGAGACAGACAGACAGAGAGAGAGAGAGAGACAGACAGACAGAGAGAGAGAGAGAGAGAGAGAGAGAGACAGACAGACAGAGAGAGAGAGAGAGAGAGAGAGAGAGAGAGAGAGGCAGAGAGGCAGAGAGAGAGTAAGTGAACTAAAATAAGCCCCACCAAAATTCTTTCTTTTTCACTCCTGGATTCCATTTCTCATTAAGGTAAAAAAAATTTGATTAGCACACCTCAAGTGCCATGTGACCTGGAAGATTTCAGGACTGAAATCATCTGTCAATAAACCCAGCTCCTGTTCTTTCTTTTTTCAACATTTCCTTGATTTCCACCAGGGTTGCCGTACAAGAAGAAGATACTGAAGGAAATAGGGCAACATGATGCAAATGATTCCCTGTGTGAGTGACTCAGGCCAAAACGTTTACCCCAAGTTCTCCTGTCCCAAAGGTGCCCCTGCTTCCAGGCACACACAGGGAAAATGCCTTCACACCAGAAAGCTCTACTTGCCCCTGCTTCCAGGCACACACAGGGAAAATGCCTTCACACCAGGAGGCTCTACTTGCCCCTGCTTCCAGGCACACACAGGGAAAATGCCTTCACACCAGGAGGCTCTACTTGCCCCTGCTTCCAGGCACACACAGGGAAAATGCCTTCACACCAGGAAGCTCTACTTGCCCCTGAACATCGTCTCCAACCCTTCGTTAAAATCACCTGGATGAAAAAAAGAAGATACATGCCCCCTTTTCCCCCAAACAGAACACAAGCTAATGTCTGACACAATTCCACTTGCCGAAGTTCACGCGATATGAAAAAAAAGAGAGTATATAATAAGACATTTCCTCATATTTTTCTTTGAGAGATTTGCAAAAACAGTTCTTTTCTCTTGTAAGTGCAGCAAAAACCAAGATTATACATTAAAAGATAACACTGACTTGATATGAGAACACCATGGAAAAATATTGCAGCAATGATTCCATCATATAAGAACAAGCTAATACACAAACACCTGCTCTAGAATGTATGGACAAACATTTCTGTATTTTAATTTAGACATTTTTTATTCACACTTTCTTGGCCATCTAATCTCCGCCTCTTCCTTTCAAACGTGCAACAGAGCGGTGGTACCACATTTCTTTGAACAACAATACTGTTACTATGAAAAGTGATTAAAAGAAAGACAAAAATTCAAATGATCGCTTCAAATGCAGACCTTAAAAATCTCCACCCATACTGGCAGTACTGAAAATGTATGTCACACAGAGAAGTGTTCTTAAAATTCTACAAATGGATGAAAAAGACTTTGTGTGAGAACTTACGCTAATTTGTCTCCGTCCTTCAGCTGCCCTCCGCTCCAAACAAAATCTGCCCCCATCTCCCCATGTCCTAAACTGAAAGATTCAGCCACAAGATTACGTTCATCTGAACTCAAGTTCAACAGAAAATGTTACATAACTCCCTGATGAAGCCCTCAACAAGAGTGAAACATTAACTTAGAGAAAGGAAAAAAAAGAGCCAAAGTGTTAAAGGAAATATTTTATAGCAACCATCATAAATTCATTTCAGAATAAAGGGGGGGGGGGGGGGGAAGAAGTTGTACAGTAACATGTCTTCATCTAGATTCCTACAAAAGCACAAGCAAAATGTGTGTCCATACATTATAACAAGGAAGTTTCTACAAGAGGGTTATACAGGTTCCAGCAAAACTTTGACATGAGTATTCTGTGTAGATGCAAGAGTTTATATTACAGAGAGAAGTACTGACAGGAGATACGGGGCATACCTTTACTGAGGGGACCACTGGTCACAAAGAGTTTATATTACAGAGAGAAGTACTGACAGGAGAGACGGGGAATACCTTTACTGAGCAGATCACACCACTGGTCACAATTCATGCAAAGCAACCATCTAAATCATTTGCTCCTTCAGTTATGTATATCCATGCATTCCCTCTCACAATTTTCCAGTAACAAAAAAAAAAGACAAAAAGACTAAGCTTCTATTGTGGTTTGATAAATTAGTTCAGATATGTTCATTCAGAGAGAGAGAGAGAGAGAGAGAGAGAGAGAGAGAGAGAGAGAGAGAGAGAGAGAGAGAGAGAGAGAGAGAGAGAGAGAGAGAGAGAAATCATAAAAGTCATGTGGTTTATTTTTGAAAGGGCATGAGTGAGGACAAAGAAATCAAACAAGCACCCACAGAGCAGAGAGTCTTCCTGCCCAAGTACTGACAAGATAAATCCCTGCACACAGAGGTATGTTTCATTCGCTTGTACTGCCTCGCCACACCCTACCAAAACCATACTGTTCAAACAACAACAAGACCATGGAAACCCCAGCCCCCAACCCAAAAAAGAAAAAAAAAGCATGGGAGGGTGGGGTGGCTTACATCCTCCTTTTTAAATTTAAATTTAAAAAATGACAGGAGGAGCACGACTGCATCTTTAAACACAAAAATTTCCCTAGCACAATTTACAAGTAAAAAAGACTGGGATTTTGGAGAAATCCACTGTGAAGCTTCTAGCTGAACAGCAGCCCAATTTTTGAACTCTTGGAGGTGGGCAGCAAATTAAAACCAAAATCCCGGCCATCTGCAAAGCTGTTGAGCAAAGACAAGGAGTGGGTGCCATGTGCCTCACTGGAAACTGCCAAATTCCATCTGCCTCCTTCCCAGCTTCCAGTGCCTCACTGGAAACTGCCAAATTCCATCTGCCTCCTTCCCAGCTTCCAGTGCCTCACTGGAAACTGCCAAATTCCGTCTGCCTCCTTCCCAGCTTCCAGTGCCTCACTGGAAACAGCCAAATTCCATCTGCCTCCTTCCCAGCTTCCAGTGCCTCACTGGAAACTGCCAAATTCCATCTGCCTCCTTCCCAGCTTCCAGTGCCTCACTGGAAACTGCCAAATTCCATCTGCCTCCTTCCCAGCTTCCAGTGCCTCACTGGAAACAGCCAAATTCCATCTGCCTCCTTCCCAGCTTCCAGCGAAACCCTCAGTCAAGAATCTGTGACACCAGGGGCAACAGTGCTCTTCTTAATACATTACTACAAATATTCACACAAAGTCCCTGCTGCTGGCAGTTGAAATTCTTCATTCCAGACCTTGATGGAAAAGTCAACCGATGCGACAGTGACTATGATGCTTCCTTTTTGACCTATGAAAACCTAATCTGCCCAGACAGATAAAAACAAAACCCAAAATAACAAACAAAAACGTAAACCTTCATACCATTCAACAAAGCAAAATCTACAGCCAGAGTATTCAGCCAAGTTTTTGTATATAAATCCATGTTGTTCCAAAGTCACGTTTCTGTAGCCAAATCCAAGGTTCTACATCCAAATCCAAGTTTCTGCATCCAAATCCAAGTTTCTGCATCCAAGTTCCCAACAACCTTCACCCAACCATGAGGCTTGACACCATACTGGAACAACTAGCATCCACATAAAATCTTCACGCCACGGATCTCTTGTTGCTGCAAGTATGACCTGGTTTTCTTTCATTCCTTTCTCACTCATTCCTT
>JAWQFJ010000450.1:145349-177849 GCA_034096865.1 Theodoxus fluviatilis
CATTCTTCTTCCGCTCCTGCAACAGTGCCAAGACTCATTCTTCTTCCGCTCCTGCAACAGTGCCAAGACTCATTCTTCTTCCGCTCCTGCAACAGTGCCAAGACTCATTCTTCTTCCGCTCCTGCAACAGTGCCAAGACTCATTCTTCTTCCGCTCCTGCAACAGTGCCAAGACTCATTCTTCTTCCGCTCCTGCAACAGTGCCAAGACTCATTCTTCTTCCGCTCCTGCAACAGTGCCAAGACTCATTCTTCTTCCGCTCCTGCAACAGTGCCAAGACTCATTCTTCTTCCGCTCCTGCAACAGTGCCAAGACTCATTCTTCTTCCGCTCCTGCAACAGTGCCAAGACTCATGTTCCTTCTTCTTCCGCTCCTGCAACAGTGCCAAGACTCATTCTTCTTCCGCTCCTGCAACAGTGCCAAGACTCATTCTTCTTCCGCTCCTGCAACAGTGCCAAGACTCATTCTTCTTCCGCTCCTGCAACAGTGCCAAGACTCATGTTTTCCTTCTTCTTCCGCTCCTGCAACAGTGCCAAGACTCATTCTTCTTCCGCTCCTGCAACAGTGCCAAGACTCATTCTTCTTCCGCTCCTGCAACAGTGCCAAGACTCATTCTTCTTCCGCTCCTGCAACAGTGCCAAGACTCATTCTTCTTCCGCTCCTGCAACAGTGCCAAGACTCATGTTTTCCTTCTTCTTCCGCTCCTGCAACAGTGCCAAGACTCATTCTTCTTCCGCTCCTGCAACAGTGCCAAGACTCATTCTTCTTCCGCTCCTGCAACAGTGCCAAGACTCATTCTTCTTCCGCTCCTGCAACAGTGCCAAGACTCATGTTTTCCTTCTTCTTCCGCTCCTGCAACAGTGCCAAGACTCATTCTTCTTCCGCTCCTGCAACAGTGCCAAGACTCATTCTTCTTCCGCTCCTGCAACAGTGCCAAGACTCATTCTTCTTCCGCTCCTGCAACAGTGCCAAGACGCATGTTTTCCATCCCATTGACAGATAGCAGCAGAGCTGTTTGAGTGCAAGGTTACCAGTGTCCTGTCCTTGACCTTTCCAGCAAGTCTCTTACAACCAGGGTTAGTTTTGGGGAAAGGACAACCGTGAAATCATTCAAACTTTTACCTCCATGTCACTTGCTTGTAAGCAAAATGTACCACAACCAACTACAGGTTCTCCGCAGCACACAGATGTTGTCCCATGTATGTGCACAAGCTCTCACACAGGCACCCACTCACACAGACAGACATTTAGCCATCCACATGCATGCATGCGCTTGTGCACACACACACACACACACAAACATGCACACACACACAAACATGCACACACACAAACACGCACACACATGTACACACACATACCCGCACATGCATACACACATATGCATGCATACACACACAAACACACACACACATGCATACATACACAAGCACACACACAAACATACATACACACTAACATGCGTGCATGCACACACACACAGAGGCAGGGCTGCCTACCCTCCTTTTTCGATTTCAGTATTACCAAGTTCCAATTTCCGTATTTCAGTTCCGATTTCAGTATTAAACCGTGCGACAGTGCAATAAAACAAAGCAACTTTAATCATTAACCAGGGACCAAAAGATAAAACAAAACATACCTGATTTTATGTACACTATATACAATAGTTCTGCAGCTTGTTTACTGTGACAAAGACTGGTAGTAGGCACTTTTCAGGCCTTTCAGGTCTTTGACACTGTAGTTTCTGTCAAGGGCTTGTCCAGGCCTGGACTTGGCTACCACCAAGGCCTCCAAGGTGAAGGTGTCGGATCCCATGCTGCCTCTGAAGTGTGTTTTGTTCTTTCTCACGACTGAGAAAATGCGCTCACAGTGAGCTGATGAGTGAGGGATTGTCATTATGGCAAGCATAACCATGGGGAGGTGTGGGAAGAGGAGGTCTTCCCCTACACCTACACTCAGTTTGTCCAATGCCGCCATTGGGAGGTTCAGTTCTACTGTCAAGTCTACCATCATCGCCTCAGCTCGAATTACGTCGATGTCGATTTGGGACACTTTCGAAGGAGGCGGTGTAAAATATTCACTGATAGGTTTTTGCGCTGCTGCGACCTTCTTCTCCTCATTTTTCTTCACATGCTTTGGGCCTTCAACATGCCTTTCGATATCGTTGGCGCCACCACTGGAGATGCTGAACTGGTTATCACAAGTCGTACATTTGACAGTGGAGTCAGTGGTGCCGCGGACTATAAATGGATACTTCTCCGTGTACGCTGGAATGTAGACCTGCGACCTCCGCTGTTTCTTCGATAATTCAGAAACACAATCGCTTGGCTTTCGTTTTGACGCCATTGTTGCACATGAACACTGCACATACCGGCACTCTCCGGAAAAACACTTCGTGCGTTGCGCTTGCGCACTGTACGAAAATGACGTCACTCGGCAATTTTCGGAAATATTTTCGCGCGCTGTGCCTGCGCATTACAGAACAAACCCATTCGGCAATCATCGGTAGACTGCTTCGGAAAACGATTCGCGCACAGCCACAGGCCAACGATTTTGGAAATTATTTTATTATAGTTTTTATTTTGATATTTCCGGAACGCAAAATAAACTCCCGTATTTTCCGGAACGCTCGCCGATTTTTTTAAATTTCCGGACAAAATACGGAATTTCCGTACGGGTAGGCAGGCCTGCAGAGGCATACACACAAACACACACACATGCAAACTCACACTTACAAACACACACACACATTAACACACACATAAGCATACACACAAGCATACACAAACACACACACATGCAAACTCACACACACACACACACACGCACACACACACAAGCACACACACACACACACACACACACACACACACACACACACACGCACACACACACACAGACACACGCCTACAGACACACGCCTACAGACACACGCCTACAGACACACGCCTACAGACACACGCCTACACACACACACACACACAGACACACGCCTACAGACACGCCTACAGACACACGCACACCTGTTGGTACTTGCCTTCATTTGGTCCATTCGTAATGACTCCTCATACGCTTCATCTTGCTGTTGCCGGAGAGTTTGGGTTCGACTCCTCTCTTCTCTGCAATTTGAAACCATGCATGTCTTCAGCACAGCCAGTACAGATCTTTGTGTCACAGCCAGTACAAGTCTTGTTGTCACTGCCAGTACCAGTCTTGTTGTCACAGCCAGTACAAATCTTGTTGTCACAGCCAGTACAAATCTTGTTGTCACAGCCAGTACAAATCTTTGTGTCACAGCCAGTACAAGTCTTGTTGTCACAGCCAGTACAAGTCTTGTTGTCACAGCCAGTACAAGTCTTGTTGTCACAGCCAGTACAAGTCTTGTTGTCACAGCCAGTACAAGTCTTGTTGTCACAGCCAGTACAAGTCTTGTTGTCACAGC
The DNA here is from genome assembly GCA_034096865.1 of Theodoxus fluviatilis. Lineage (NCBI taxonomy): Eukaryota > Metazoa > Mollusca > Gastropoda > Cycloneritida > Neritidae > Theodoxus > Theodoxus fluviatilis. Next base: position 148,791 of record JAWQFJ010000450.1, read on the forward strand.
CAGTACAAGTCTGTCACCGCCAGTACAAGTCTTGTTGTCACAGCCAGTACAAGTCTTGTTGTCACAGCCAGTACAAGTCTTGTTGTCACAGCCAGTACAAGTCTGTCACCGCCAGTACAAGTCTTGTTGTCACAGCCAGTACAAGTCTTGTTGTCACAGCCAGTACAAGTCTTGTTGTCACAGCCAGTACAAGTCTTGTTGTCACAGCCAGTACAAGTCTTGTTGTCACAGCCAGTACAAGTCTTGTTGTCACAGCCAGTACAAGTCTTGTTGTCACAGCCAGTACAAGTCTATGTAATGTAGACAGACAGTTTAATTGCTTGTCTTGCAAAGATGGATGGAAAGTAGCCTAAGATGGAGGGAGAAGGCCGGAACAGGAATACCAGACAGGGGTGGAGAAAGATGCTACAGGAACAGGAACACCAGACAGGGGTGGAGAAAGATGCTACAGGAACAGGAACACCAGACAGGGGTGGAGAAAGATGCTACAGGAACAGGAATACCAGACAGGGGTGGAGAAAGATGCTACAGGAACAGGAACACCAGACAGGGGTGGAGAAAGATGCTACAGGAACAGGAATACCAGACAGGGGTGGAGAAAGATGCTACAGGAACAGGAATACCAGACAGGGCTGGAGAAAGATGCTACAGGAACAGGAATACCAGACAGGGCTGGAGAAAGATGCTACAGGAACAGGAATACCAGACAGGGCTGGAGAAAGATGCTACAGGAACAGGAATACCAGACAGGGGTGGAGAAAGATGCTACAGGAACAGGAATACCAGACAGGGGTGGAGAAAGATGCTACAGGGACAGGAATACCAGACAGGGGTGGAGAAAGATGCTACAGGAACAGGAATACCAGACAGGGCTGGAGAAAGATGCTACAGGGACAGGAACACCAGACAGGGCTGGAGAAAGATGCTACAGGGACAGGAACACCAGACAGGGGTGGAGAAAGATGCTACAGGGACAGGAACACCAGACAGGGGTGGAGAAAGATGCTACAGGAACAGGAATACCAGACAGGGGTGGAGAAAGATGCTACAGGAACAGGAACACCAGACAGGGGTGGAGAAAGATGCTACAGGAACAGGAATACCAGACAGGGGTGGAGAAAGATGCTACAGGAACAGGAATACCAGACAGGGGTGGAGAAAGATGCTACAGGAACAGGAATACCAGACAGGGGTGGAGAAAGATGCTACAGGAACAGGAATACCAGACAGGGGTGGAGAAAGATGCTACAGGAACAGGAATACCAGACAGGGGTGGAGAAAGATGCTACAGGAACAGGAATACCAGACAGGGGTGGAGAAAGATGCTACAGGAACAGGAATACCAGACAGGGCTGGAGAAAGATGCTACAGGAACAGGAATACCAGACAGGGGTGGAGAAAGATGCTACAGGAACAGGAATACCAGACAGGGCTGGAGAAAGATGCTACAGGAACAGGAATACCAGACAGGGGTGGAGAAAGATGCTACAGGAACAGGAATACCAGACAGGGGTGGAGAAAGATGCTACAGGAACAGGAATACCAGACAGGGCTGGAGAAAGATGCTACAGGAACAGGAACACCAGACAGGGGTGGAGAAAGATGCTACAGGAACAGGAATACCAGACAGGGCTGGAGAAAGATGCTACAGGAACAGGAATACCAGACAGGGGTGGAGAAAGATGCTACAGGGACAGGAATACCAGACAGGGGTGGAGAAAGATGCTACAGGAACAGGAATACCAGACAGGGGTGGAGAAAGATGCTACAGGAACAGGAATACCAGACAGGGGTGGAGAAAGATGCTACAGGAACAGGAATACCAGACAGGGGTGGAGAAAGATGCTACAGGAACAGGAATACCAGACAGGGGTGGAGAAAGATGCTACAGGAACAGGAATACCAGACAGGGGTGGAGAAAGATGCTACAGGAACAGGAATACCAGACAGGGGTGGAGAAAGATGCTACAGGAACAGGAATACCAGACAGGGGTGGAGAAAGATGCTACAGGAACAGGAATACCAGACAGGGGTGGAGAAAGATGCTACAGGAACAGGAATACCAGACAGGGGTGGAGAAAGATGCTACAGGAACAGGAATACCAGACAGGGGTGGAGAAAGATGCTACAGGAACAGGAATACCAGACAGGGGTGGAGAAAGATGCTACAGGAACAGGAATACCAGACAGGGGTGGAGAAAGATGCTACAGGAACAGGAATACCAGACAGGGGTGGAGAAAGATGCTACAGGAACAGGAATACCAGACAGGGGTGGAGAAAGATGCTACAGGAACAGGAATACCAGACAGGGGTGGAGAAAGATGCTACAGGAACAGGAATACCAGACAGGGGTGGAGAAAGATGCTACAGGAACAGGAATACCAGACAGGGGTGGAGAAAGATGCTACAGGAACAGGAATACCAGACAGGGCTGGAGAAAGATGCTACAGGAACAGGAATACCAGACAGGGCTGGAGAAAGATGCTACAGGAACAGGAATACCAGACAGGGGTGGAGAAAGATGCTACAGGAACAGGAATACCAGACAGGGGTGGAGAAAGATGCTACAGGAACAGGAATACCAGACAGGGGTGGAGAAAGATGCTACAGGAACAGGAATACCAGACAGGGGTGGAGAAAGATGCTACAGGAACAGGAATACCAGACAGGGGTGGAGAAAGATGCTACAGGAACAGGAATACCAGACAGGGGTGGAGAAAGATGCTACAGGAACAGGAATACCAGACAGGGGTGGAGAAAGATGCTACAGGAACAGGAATACCAGACAGGGGTGGAGAAAGATGCTACAGGAACAGGAATACCAGACAGGGGTGGAGAAAGATGCTACAGGAACAGGAATACCAGACAGGGGTGGAGAAAGATGCTACAGGAACAGGAATACCAGACAGGGGTGGAGAAAGATGCTACAGGAACAGGAATACCAGACAGGGGTGGAGAAAGATGCTACAGGGACAGGAATACCAGACAGGGGTGGAGAAAGATGCTACAGGGACAGGAATACCAGACAGGGCTGGAGAAAGATGCTACAGGAACAGGAATACCAGACAGGGGTGGAGAAAGATGCTACAGGAACAGGAATACCAGACAGGGCTGGAGAAAGATGCTACAGGAACAGGAATACCAGACAGGGCTGGAGAAAGATGCTACAGGGACAGGAATACCAGACAGGGGTGGAGAAAGATGCTACAGGAACAGGAATACCAGACAGGGCTGGAGAAAGATGCTACAGGGACAGGAATACCAGACAGGGGTGGAGAAAGATGCTACAGGAACAGGAATACCAGACAGGGCTGGAGAAAGATGCTACAGGAACAGGAATACCAGACAGGGGTGGAGAAAGATGCTACAGGAACAGGAATACCAGACAGGGGTGGAGAAAGATGCTACAGGAACAGGAATACCAGACAGGGGTGGAGAAAGATGCTACAGGAACAGGAATACCAGACAGGGCTGGAGAAAGATGCTACAGGGACAGGAATACCAGACAGGGCTGGAGAAAGATGCTACAGGGACAGGAACACCAGACAGGGGTGGAGAAAGATGCTACAGGAACAGGAATACCAGACAGGGGTGGAGAAAGATGCTACAGGAACAGGAATACCAGACAGGGCTGGAGAAAGATGCTACAGGGACAGGAATACCAGACAGGGCTGGAGAAAGATGCTACAGGGACATAGAAGTTAAATCTCGTTTGCATGAATTCTGGTGAATGTTCATCAATACCATACACTCTCCTTGTGAGGCACAGGGTACACCGAGACTGAAAGCATTTCTCCAAGGGCATCATTTACCCCTATGTGTGCCATCCACCCCTGTGTGTGCCATCTACCCCTGTGTATGCCATTCACCCCTATGTGTGCCATCCACCCCTGTGTGTGCCATCCACCCCTGTGTATGCCATCCACCCCTGTGTGTGCCATCTACCCCTGTGTGTGCCATCCACCCCTGTGTATGCCATCCACCCCTGTGTATGCCATCCACCCCTGTGTGTGCCATCCACCCCAATGTGTGCCATCCACCCCTGTGTGTGCCATCCACCCCTATGTGTGCCATCCGCCCCTGTGTGTGCCCTCCACCCCTGTGTATGCCATCTACCCCTGTGTGTGCCATCCACCCCTGTGTGTGCCATCTACCCCTGTGTGTACCATCCACCCCTGTGTATGTCATCTACCCCTGTGTATGCCATCTACCCCTATGTATGCCATCTACCCCTGTGTGTGCCATTCACTCCTATGTGTGCCATCCACCCCTGTGTAGGCCATCTACCCCTGTGTGTGCCATTCACCCCTATGTGTGCCATCCACCCGTGTAGGCCATCTACCCCTGTGTAGGCCATCTACCCCTGTGTGTGCCATTCACCCCTATGTGTGCCATCCACCCCTGTGTAGGCCATCTACCCCTGTGTAGGCCATCTACCCCTGTGTAGGCCATCTACCCCTGTGTGTGCCATTCACTCCTATGTGTGCCATCTACCCCTGTGTAGGCCATCTACCCCTGTGTGTGCATCTACCCCCATGTGTGCAATATCCCCATGTGCTGCCATCCATCCCCTAAGTGTGCCAACCACCCCTATGTGTCATTCATCTCCTACATGTCATCCACCCCTATGTGTGCCATCCACCCCATGTGTCATCCACCATGTGCATCATCCACCCCTATGTGTGTCATCCACCTATGTGTGCCATCCACCCCCACGTGTGTCATCCACCCCCATGTGTGTCATCCACCCCCACATGTGCCATCCACCCCGTGTGCCATCCACCCCCATGTGTGCCATCCACCCCGTGTGCCATCCACCACCATGCATGTCATCCATCACTACTGGCACCATCCACCCTATTCTGTGCCATCCATCCTTATGTATGCCATCTACCCATATGTTACCCATCACTACCAGCACCATCCACCCTTTTGTGTGCCATTTACCCATAAGTATGCTATCTATCCATATGTGGGTCATTCATCACTACAGCACCACATACCCTTATATGAGTCATCCCCCCCTATGTATGCCATCTGCCCATATATGCCACCCACTACTGCCAGTACCATCCATCCTCAGCGTTCCTCCCATCACTTCCATCACCATCAACCCCTATGCGTCATCCATCTGCCATCTGCCCATATATGCCACCCACTACTGCCAGTACCATCCACACTCAGTGTGGAAGTACGAAACTCCTGGGAGGAGCTATACCAACAGGACGGTCTTCAGAGGAAGAATCCCCGTCAATAAGTGTTTCGGCCCTTTAACTTCATTACACTCTCGAGGGGTGGGTCACACCTGGTCATAACTCCAGGTGCCCGCCTGTTGGTTGATGATGCTCTGTTTGTTGGGATCTAAGCCCAAGTTTTGTGAGCAATGGTGGGGGGGATTATATGTGTGTGTGACAGCCTGTGAGGCTTGGCTTGGACTACCTAGACCGTTGTCCCGGGTGCGGCATCTTGGTCGTCACAATTCCTCTTCATCCACATCATGCAACTTATTTTATTCCCACCAGTCCCAACACACCATCGTGTGTGCCATCCACCCCATCTGTACCGTCCACCCCGAAGCAGTGAGTGGGAGGTGACTGTACCTTTCATTGCGGGCAGCCTCCAATGCTGGCTGGTTGTCTCGGATGAGTCTGCCCAGTTTCTCCACCATGTCTATAGCACCTGCAACACAGCATGAATTGGCTATGTGGTGAGGTAAGGTGAGGTAAGGGGAGGGGAGGTGAGGGGAGGTGTTTTGTGGTGAGGTGAGGTGTGGTGAGGTGAGGTAAGGTGTGGTGAGGTGTGGTGTGATGGGGCGCGATGTGGCAAGGTGTGGTGAGGTGTGGCATTGTGAGGTGTGGTGAGGTGTGGTGTGGTGAGGTGTGGTGAGTTGTGGTGTGGTGAGGTGTGGCATTGTGAGGTGTGGTGAGGTGTGGTGTGGTGAGGTGTGGTGTGGTGAGGTGTGGTGTGGAGTGGTGTGGTGTGGTTTGGTGAGGTGTAGCGAGGAGTGATGTGGTGAGGTGAGGAGTGGTGTGGTGAGGTGTGGTGAGGTGAGGTGTGGTGTGGTGAGGAGTGGTGAGGTGAGGTGTGGTGTGGTGAGGTGTGGTGTGGTGTGGTGTGGTGAGGAGTGGTGTGGTGTGGTGAGGTGTAGCGAGGAGTGATGTGGTGAGGTGAGGAGTGGTGTGGTGAGGAGTGGTGAGTTGTGGCATGGTGTGGAGTGGTGTGGTGTGGTGAGGAGTGTGTGGTGTGGTGTGGTGTGGTGAGGAGTGTGTGGTGTGGTGTGGTGTGGTGAGGTGTGGTGAGGTGTTGCAAGGAGTGATGTGGTGAGGTGTGGTGTGGTGAGGAGTGTGTGGTGTGGTGTGGTGAGGTGAGGTGAGGTGTTGCAAGGAGTGATGTGGTGAGGTGAGGAGTGTGTGGTGTGGTGTGGTGAGGAGTGTGTGGTGTGGTGTGGTGAGGTGAGGTGAGGTGTTGCAAGGAGTGATGTGGTGAGGTGAGGAGTGGTGAGGAGTGGCGTGGTGAGGAGTGGTGAGGAGTGGTGAGGAGTGGCGTGGTGTGGAGTGGTGTGGTGTGGTGAGGAGTGTGTGGTGTGGTGTGGTGAGGTGAGGTGAGGTGTTGCAAGGAGTGATGTGGTGAGGTGAGGAGTGGTGAGGAGTGGTGAGGAGTGGCGTGGTGAGGAGTGGTGTGGTATGGTGTGGTGAAGTGAGGTGTAATGAGTTGTGGCATGGTGTGGAGTGGTGTGGTGTGGTGAGGAGTGTGGTGTGTGTGGTGAGGTGAGGTGTTGCGAGGAGTGATGTGATGAGGTGAGGAGTGGTGAGGAGTGGTGAGGAGTGGTGTGGTGAGGAGTGGTGTGGTGTGGTGTGGTGAGGTGAGGTGTTGCGAGGAGTGATGTGGTGAGGTGAGGAGTGGTGAGGAGTGGTAAGGAGTGGTGAGGTGCAGTGTGGCATTGTGAGGTGTGGTGAGGTGTGGTGTGGTGAGGTGTGGTGTGGTGAGGTGTGGTGTGGTGAGGAGTGGTGTGGTGTGGTGTGGTGAGGTGAGGTGTAGCGAGGAGTGATGTGGTGAGGTGAGGAGTGGTGAGGAGTGGTAAGGAGTGGTGAGTTGTGGCATGGTGTGGAGTGGTGTGGTGTGGTGAGGAGTGTGTGGTGTGGTGTGGTGAGGTGAGGTGAGGTGTTGCAAGGAGTGATGTGGTGAGGTGAGGAGTGGTGAGGAGTGGTGAGGAGTGGCGTGGTGAGGAGTGGTGTGGTATGGTGTGGTGAAGTGAGGTGTAATGAGTTGTGGCATGGTGTGGTGTGGTGTGGTGAGGAGTGTGGTGTGTGTGGTGAGGTGAGGTGTTGCGAGGAGTGATGTGATGAGGTGAGGAGTGGTGTGGTGAGGAGTGGTGTGGTGTGGTGTGGTGAGGTGAGGTGTTGCGAGGAGTGATGTGGTGAGGTGAGGAGTGGTGAGGAGTGGTAAGGAGTGGTGAGGTGCAGTGTGGTGTTGTGAGGTGTGGTGTGGTGCATTGTGGTGAGGTTTGTAGTGTGGTGAAGTGAAGTGAGATGTGGTACGGTGTGGTGTAGTGCATTATGGTGTGGTGATGTAGTGTGGTGAGGTGTGCTATGGTGTGCTGAAGTGCAGTGTGGTTAAGTGTGAAGCATTGTGATGAAGTGTGTAGTGTACCAAGGTGTGGTGCGGTGTGTAGTGTACCAAGGTGTGGTGCATTGTGGTGCAGTGTGTAGTGTACCAAGGTGTGGTGCATTGTGGTGCGGTGTGTAGTGTACCAAGGTGTGGTGCATTGTGGTGCAGTGTGTAGTGTACCAAGGTGTGGTGTGGTGTGTAGTGTCTCAAGGTGTGGTGCAGTGTGTAGTGTCTCAAGGTGTGGTGCAGTGTGGTGCGGTGTGTAGTGTACCAAGGTGTGGTGCGGTGTGTGTAGTGTACCAAGGTGTGGTGCGGTGTGTAGTGTACCAAGGTGTGGTGCGGTGTGTAGTGTACCAAGGTGTGGTGCAGTGTGTAGTGTCTCAAGGTGTGGTGCATTGTGGTGCGGTGTGTAGTGTACCAAGGTGTGGTGCGGTGTGTGTAGTGTACCAAGGTGTGGTGCATTGTGGTGCGGTGTGTAGTGTACCAAGGTGTGGTGCGGTGTGTGTAGTGTACCAAGGTGTGGTGCATTGTGGTGCGGTGTGTAGTGTACCAAGGTGTGGTGCATTGTGGTGCGGTGTGTAGTGTACCAAGGTGTGGTGCGGTGTGTAGTGTACCAAGGTGTGGTGCATTGTGGTGCGGTGTGTAGTGTACCAAGGTGTGGTGCGGTGTGTGTAGTGTACCAAGGTGTGGTGCGGTGTGTAGTGTACCAAGGTGTGGTGCATTGTGGTGCGGTGTAGTGGTGTACCAAGGTGTGGTCCATTGTGGTGCGGTGTGTAGTGTACCAAGGTGTGGTGCGGTGTGTAGTGTACCAAGGTGTGGTGCATTGTGGTGCGGTGTGTAGTGTACCAAGGTGTGGTGCGGTGTGTAGTGTACCAAGGTGTGGTGCGGTGTGTAGTGTACCAAGGTGTGGTGCATTGCGTAGTGTACCAAGGTGTGGTGCATTGTGGTGAGGTGTGTAGTGTACCAAGGTGTGGTGCATTGTGGTGCAGTGTGTAGTGTACCAAGGTGTGGTGCATTGTGGTGCGGTGTGTAGTGTACCAAGGTGTGGTGCATTGTGGTGAGGTGTGTAGTGTACCAAGGTGTGGTGCATTGTGGTGCGGTGTGTAGTGTACCAAGGTGTGGTGTGGTGTGTAGTGTACCAAGGTGTGGTGCGGTGTGTAGTGTACCAAGGTGTGGTGCAGTGTGGTGCGGTGTGTAGTGTACCAAGGTGTGGTGCATTGTGGTGCGGTGTGTAGTGTACCAAGGTGTGGTGCATTGTGTTGTGCGGTGTGTAGTGTACCAAGGTGTGGTGCGGTGTGTAGTGTACCAAGGTGTGGTGCAGTGTGGTGCGGTGTGTAGTGTACCAAGGTGTGGTGCATTGTGGTGCGGTGTGTAGTGTACCAAGGTGTGGTGCATTGTGGTGCGGTGTGTAGTGTACCAAGGTGTGGTGCATTGTGGTGCGGTGTGTAGTGTACCAAGGTGTGGTGCATTGTGGTGCGGTGTGTAGTGTACCAAGGTGTGGTGCATTGTGGTGCGGTGTGTAGTGTACCAAGGTGTGGTGCATTGTGGTGAGGTGTGTAGTGTACCAAGGTGTGGTGCATTGTGGTGAGGTGTGCAGTGTACCAAGGTGTGGTGCATTGTGGTGAGGTGTGTAGTGTACCAAGGTGTGGTGCATTGTGGTGCAGTGTGTAGTGTACCAAGGTGTGGTGCATTGTGGTGAGGTGTGCAGTGTACCAAGGTGTGGTGCATTGTGGTGAGGTGTGTAGTGTACCAAGGTGTGGTGCATTGTGGTGCAGTGTGTAGTGTACCAAGGTGTGGTGCGGTGTGTAGTGTACCAAGGTGTGGTGCATTGTGGTGCGGTGTGTAGTGTACCAAGGTGTGGTGCATTGTGGTGCAGTGTGTAGTGTACCAAGGTGTGGTGCATTGTGGTGCGGTGTGTAGTGTACCAAGGTGTGGTGCATTGTGGTGCGGTGTGTAGTTTACCAAGGTGTGGTGCATTGTGGTGCGGTGTGTAGCGTACCAAGGTGTGGTGCATTGTGGTGAGGTGTGTAGTGTACCAAGGTGTGGTGCATTGTGGTGAGGTGTGTAGTGTACCAAGGTGTGGTGCATTGTGGTGCAGTGTGTAGTGTACCAAGGTGTGGTGCATTGTGGTGCGGTGTGCAGTGTACCAAGGTGTGGTGCATTGTGGTGAGGTGTGTAGTGTACCAAGGTGTGGTGCGGTGTGTAGTGTACCAAGGTGTGGTGCGGTGTGTAGTGTACCAAGGTGTGGTGCGGTGTGTAGTGTACCAAGGTGTGGTGCATTGTGTAGTGTACCAAGGTGTGGTGCGGTGTGTAGTGTACCAAGGTGTGGTGCGGTGTGTAGTGTACCAAGGTGTGGTGCGGTGTGTAGTGTACCAAGGTGTGGTGCGGTGTGTAGTGTACCAAGGTGTGGTGCGGTGTGTAGTGTACCAAGGTGTGGTGCATTGTGTAGTGTACCAAGGTGTGGTGCGGTGTGTAGTGTACCAAGGTGTGGTGCAGTGTGTAGTGTACCAAGGTGTGGTGCATTGTGGTGCGGTGTGTAGTGTACCAAGGTGTGGTGCGGTGTGTAGTGTACCAAGGTGTGGTGCATTGTGGTGCGGTGTGTAGTGTACCAAGGTGTGGTGCATTGTGGTGCGGTGTGTAGTATACCAAGGTGTGGTGCATTGTGGTGCGGTGTGTAGTATACCAAGGTGTGGTGCAGTGTGCCAAGGTGCAGTGTGGTTAAGTGCATTGTGGTGTAATGAGGTGTATTGTAGTGTGGTGTGAAGTGGGGTAATGAGGTGTATTGTAGTGTGGTGTGAATTGGTGTAATGAGGTGTTTTGTAGTGTGGTGTGAAGTGGGGTAATGAGGTGTATTGTAGTGTGGTGTGAAGTGGTGTAATGAGGTGTATTGTAGTGTGGTGTGAATTGGGGTAATGAGGTGTTTTGTAGTGTGGTGTGAATTGGTGTAATGAGGTGTTTTGTAGTGTGGTGTGAAGTGGTGTAATGAGGTGTATTGTAGTGTGGTGTGAAGTGGTGTAATGAGGTGTTTTGTAGTGTGGTGTGAATTGGTGTAATGAGGTGTTTTGTAGTGTGGTGTGAAGTGGTGTAATGAGGTGTATTGTAGTGTGGTGTGAAGTGGTGTAATGAGGTGTATTGTAGTGTGGTGTGAAGTGGGGTAATGAGGTGTATTGTAGTGTGGTGTGAAGTGGTGTAATGAGGTGTATTGTAGTGTGGTGTGAAGTGGTGTAATGAGGTGTATTGTAGTGTGGTGTGAAGTGGGGTAATGAGGTGTATGTTCGTGTGGTGTGAAGTGGGGTAATGAGTTGTGTTGTTGTGTGGTGAGGTGGTGCATCATTCTAGTTTCCTAGAGACTTCGCCTGCCGGCGAAAGATTTTCTAGCACAGTTCATATCATGTGATGGAAGGATTCCGTCCGAAATATGCAAATGGAGGTCACACAAGAGGCTTGTGGGATAGCCGATCTGCTCCCTGACATATGCCGTTAAAGTAGTTCTTAAACTATTTTGCACAAAACTCTTAACTTACTCTTGTTGAGGCAATAAACTAGCGTTTATTCGATAAAATAAAATGTATTGATAAAATAAAATGTTTGTGTTGAAACGGAAACAAATTTTGACATCTGATTGATTTCTGTAAAAAGTGGAGAAAAAAATAGTTTGAGAACGAACTATTTTTGGCGCAATGCTGTAATGCGAAGGGTCAAGTCTATTACGCATTCATTGCGAACTGTGCCAGTCACTACCGTCTCGGGTTCACAGAATGGTGTTGCATGTGGTGATATGTGGTGTGCTGTGATGTGGTGTGCTGTGATGTGGTGTGCTGTGATGTGGTGTGCTGTGATGAGGTGTGCTGTGATGTGGCGGGGTGAAATATAGCAAGGTAAAATGTCGTGAGGTTTGGCAATTTGTGGAGTGGCAAGCTGTGGAGGAGGTGTAAAGAGGTGTTGTGAGAGGTGGTGTAATGTAGTGTAGAATGCTGCAGTTCAACGTAGCATGAGGCGTGTTCTCAAGGACAATGATATGCTAGTCAGAGGGAATCGGAATGGCCTTTCCACTTTTTAAAAAGCGATCATTGTAATCATACACAACTCCTATCGGCTTCCAAAACCACACATTTCCTTTTTTTGGTCCCAATTTTGATACCAACTCCTGAGTGATTGCACCAATGACTTTTCAAAAGGCCAGAGACACCTTTACCATTACCTTTGACTGACATGTCAGAGTCGGGGGGGCATGCACCACACGTGTGATTTCATGTGTTCAAATGTAGTGTGGTAAAATGTGGTGCGTTCAAATGTGGTGTGTTCAAATGTAGTGTGGTAAAATGTGGTGTGGTGAAGTAAGGTGTACTGTGATGTGGCAGGGTGAAGTGTGTTGTAGTGTTGTGGTCTGATTTGATGCAGTGTGGTGTAGTGTAGTGTACTGTGATGTGGCAGGGTGAAATGTGTTGTAGTGTTGTGGAGTTGTTCTCCCGAGTTCGTGACTGGATGGGGTGCTCTATTAAAGTTTCTTATAACCAGCTATGTTTTAGTTTTAAGCAAAGAAACATTGCATCAGGAGGTTGTACATATGTCCAAGAAACACCATGAGCAGTGGGATTTGATGAAAGTAAAGTTTGTGCATGTTAGAGTAATAAATAATGTAAAATTGCCGTCAAAATGGCGGCCAAAAAGTGGAACGGCTGACCCAACACGCTCCACAAACTATCTGCAGCAAAGTACGCGCCATTGGTGTTAAAAAATTCTGCTGTGAATCTGTTAAATAAAGTTTTATTTAGCTTTTCCCAGCAAGAAAACCGCGATGTCACAATAACTGTACGTGAAAATTGACTTCAAAGACAGGGTAACACACGCTTTATGCGAGGTCACAAGTGGACTTGCTTTTTTCACAAGCCACTCCTCCCGAACGCATTCAACACACACCGCTAGGTTTTAAAATCGAAAGTACTGATTCAATAGATCAAACTCATACAGAAAACATTAGCATTTTGTATGCGATGTAAAAAAAATTAATTTTCTTCAATAAAGTCACAAGATGAAGCGTGCGTTACCTTGATTTCAAATCTAAAACTGCGAACGTGAATCCGTCGTCTGTTTTAAAAAAATACTACTGCTGCTGCTTTTTTGGTTACATTCTCTGATACTGTAATGACTAAGCTGTCCAAAAATGACATTAAGAATTGCTAAAGTGAATGTTTAAAATTTAGTCCATTTTCCTGGTTTTAGTCACGAACTCGGGAGAACAACTCTGTGGTCTAATGTGGTGCAGTGTGGTATAGTGTAGTGTACTGTGATGTGGCAGGGTGAAGTGTGTTGTAGTGTTGTGGTCTAATGTGGTGCTGTGTGGTGTAGTGTACTGTGATGTGGCAGGGTGAAGTGTGTTGTAGTGTGTTGTAGTGTGTTGCAGTCTAATTGGGTGCAGTGTGGTGTAGTGTGGTGTACTGTGATGTGGCAGGGTGAAGTGTCTTGTTGTGTTGTGGTCTAATGGGGTGCAGTGTGGTGTAGTGTACTGTACTGTGATGTGGCAGGGTGAAGTGTCTTGTAGTGTTGTGGTCTAATGGGGTGCAGTGTGGTGTAGTGTAGTGTAGTGTAGTGTACTGTGATGTGGCAGGGTGAAGTGTCTTGTAGTGTTGTGGTCTAATGGGGTGCAGTGTGGTGTAGTGTAGTGTAGTGTACTGTGATGTGGCAGGGTGAAGTGTCTTGTAGTGTTGTGGTCTAATGGGGTGCAGTGTGGTGCAGTGTAGTGTAGTGTAGTGTACTGTGATGTGGCAGGGTGAAGTGCCTTGTAGTGTTGTGGTCTAATGGGGTGCAGTGTGGTGTAGTGTAGTGTAGTGTAGTGTACTGTGATGTGGCAGGGTGAAGTGCCTTGTAGTGTTGTGGTCTAATGGGGTGCAGTGTGGTGTAGTGTAGTGTAGTGTAGTGTACTGTGATGTGGCAGGGTGAAGTGTCTTGTAGTGTGTTGTGGTCTAATGGGGTGCAGTGTGGTGTATCAGAGTGTCGTGTGGAATGAGTGTAGTGGTAGAGGTGCAGGGTAGCATATTTTGGCACAGCTTGATGTTGCATATTTAGGCATAGCTTGATGTTGCATGGTGTTGATGTTGCATATTTTGGCATAGGTTGATGTTGCATAGCTTGATGCATGGTGTGGCATAGCTTGATGTTGCATATTTTGGTATAGGTTGATTTTGCATATTTTGGCATAGCTTGATGTTGCATATTTTGGCATAGCTTGATGTTGCATATTTTGGCACAGCTTGATGTTGCATATTTTGGCACAGCTTGATGTTGCATATTGTGACTCATCTTGATGTTGCATGGTGTTGATGTTGCATATTTTGGCATAGCTTGATGTTGCATATTTTGGCATAGCTTGATGTTGCATATTTTGGCATAGCTTGATATTGCATATTTTGGCATAGCTTGATGTTGCATAGCTTGATGTTGCATAGCTCGATGTTGCATAGCTCGATGTTGCATAGCTCGATGTTGCATAGCTCGATGTTGCATAGCTCGATGTTGCATAGCTCGATGTTGCATAGCTCGATGTTGCATAGCTTGATGTTGCATAGCTCGATGTTGCATAGCTCGATGTTGCATAGCTTGATGTTGCATAGCTCGATGTTGCATAGCTCGATGTTGCATAGCTTGATGTTGCATAGCTCGATGTTGCATAGCTCGATGTTGCCAAATGGAGAAATGTGGCTGAAAGAAGCCACTCACTGATGGGTCCCTCTATCCGGGCCACCACTGTCATGACAGTGCCTCGAAGAACAATCAGTGCCAGGAATGGGTAGGTGTTCTCTCGCAGAATCTGGGAAACTGCAACCAACAAGACAATGTTATCCACGTGGCCCATCCGGCCTGAAGAAACACAGGGGGTCTATTCTTACCCCCAACCTATAGAGGGTTCCAGGAAAGAAAAAAAAAACTTGAAAAAATCCCAAGAACAAGAAAAATTTGAGTTTTAGATTTTGATAAGCTTGCATTGTGAATATGACCAATAACAAGAATGATGAGAATTAAGACTGCCTCTTCATCCAAAAACGTTACAGTTACCGTTCATCACAGTCTCGTCACCATCACCATGACACCTTACCTCGGTAGCCTTCGGGGCTGGCTGTGTCACATGCCCAGAACAGCACGTTGGAGTTCAGGAACCCTATCACTTGTTCGTTGCACAGGGTCTCCCTGTAACCATGGAAACAGAACTACTGTACCTGTCTGCATTTGGACATCTAGGGCATGAGTAATCATTAAATTCAGTAGAGACAGCAAACTCTTCAAGTATGTATCATCTCCATTCGTTGATGTCTAACCATTTTACACTCCATTCCCTCTACACCCTTTCCAAATCTGCGGGATATCATCAATTCAAAAGTGGCACTAGAATACAGTCAAAGAAAAAGAAAGAGCAGAAAAATCGGAAAAGCTTCCATAAATGGGCCACACTAGTGGATTTGTCCGAGGAGAGGGGTGCGGGAAAGCCAGCCAATGGACTTGTCCGAGGAGAGGGGTGCGAGAAAGCCAGCCAAGGGACTTGTCCGAGGAGAGGGGTGCGAGAAAGCCAGCCAATGGACTTGTCCGAGGAGAGGGGTGCGAGAAAGCCAGCCAATGGACTTGTCCGAGGAGAGGGGTGCGAGAAAGCCAGCCAATGGACTTGTCCGAGGAGAGGGGTGCGAGAAAGCCAGCCAATGGACTTGTCCGAGGAGAGGGGTGCGAGAAAGCCAGCCAATGGACTTGTCCGAGGAGAGGGGTGCGAGAAAGCCAGCCAATAGACTTGTCCGAGGAGAGGGGTGCGAGAAAGCCAGCCAATGGACTTGTCCGAGGAGAGGGGTGCGGGAAAGCCAGCCAATGGACTTGTCCGAGGAGAGGGGTGCGAGAAAGCCAGCCAAAGGACTTGTCCGAGGAGAGGGGTGCCAGAATGCCAGCCAATGGACTTGTCCGAGGAGAGGGGTGCCAGAAAGCCAGCCAATGGACTTGTCCGAGGAGAGGGGTGCGGTAAAGCCAGCCAAGCATATGGGAATCAAACTGGCGGGAAACAACATCTGTCTGGCTGCGGTTTTTTACAAGTTTTTTTTTTTAATCATCAGATTCTTTTGTCATTCTATATATGAATAACTGCAAATTCACTGAGAATTAACCAACCAAGATCAGTTTGCCAGTCAGATGCTGTTGCTAGCTTGTATGGCACACCAGCTTGGCTGTCTTTCCACACCCCTCTCTTTGGATGAGTCCATTAGTGTGGCCCATTTATGGAAGCTTTTCCAAAAACACTGACACTATGACCTTACACCCTGGAGAGCACTGCAACCAAATGCTGAAGCAGCCAGTGGTAAGCGTGATTGACCTGCACTAGCGTGATTGACCTGCACTAGCGTGATTGACCTGCACTAGCGTGATTGACCTGCACGAGCGTGATTGACCTGCACTAGCGTGATTGACCTGCACTAGCGTGATTGACCTGCACGAGCGTGATTGACCTGCACTAGCGTGATTGACCTGCACGAGCGTGATTGACCTGCACGAGCGTGATTGACCTGCACGAGCGTGATTGACCTGCACTAGCGTGATTGACCTGCACGAGCGTGATTGACCTGCACGAGCGTGATTGACCTGCACTAGCGTGATTGACCTGCACGAGCGTGATTGACCTGCACTAGCGTGATTGACCTGCACGAGCGTGATTGACCTGCACTAGCGTGATTGACCTGCACGAGCGTGATTGACCTGCACTAGCGTGATTGACCTGCACGAGCGTGATTGACCTGCACTAGCGTGATTGACCTGCACTAGTGCGCTGCTAGTGGGTGATACA
Source organism: Theodoxus fluviatilis (assembly GCA_034096865.1). Lineage (NCBI taxonomy): Eukaryota > Metazoa > Mollusca > Gastropoda > Cycloneritida > Neritidae > Theodoxus > Theodoxus fluviatilis. The sequence continues at coordinate 165,212 of JAWQFJ010000450.1, forward strand.
TTTCAAGCAGCGCTGATCTCAGTTGCCTCCACGGGAAAGGTGCTTAACTTCTATTACTACTCCCCACCCAGGAGTAAAAGGGGTACCTGTGCATTCAAAGTAAGAAGCATTCTGGTAAACTAGAGATTTCGCCTACCGGCAAAAGTATCTCTAGCACAGTTCACATCACGTGATGGAAGGTTTTTGGCCAATTTATGCAAGCGGAGGTCACACGAGAGGCTTGTGGGATAGCCGATGTGCTCCCTCACATACGCCGTTAAGACTATTTCGCACAAAACTCTTAACTTACTCTTGTTGAGACAACAAACAAGCGTTTATTCGATACAATAAAATGTTTGTGTTGAAATGGAACCAAGTTTTTACATCTGAATGATTTCTGTAAAAAGTGGAGAAAAAAATAGTAACAGAACGAACTATTTTTGGCGCAAGGCTGTAATGCCAAGGGTCAAGCCTATTACGCATTCATTGCGAACTGTGCCAGAGTCAATACTACTGACTCGGGTTTACAGAATGAGTAAGATGTAGACATCCAAAGTGGGACGTAGTGCGCAAGCATGTTTGATGTACCACTTATTTTGCAGAAGTCAGTTTCTTCAAGTATGCTGTTGTTAGGGCTATGTGGTCGGGCAGGTAGCACCCTTCACCTGCAGTTCCTTGCCGAGAGTGGCTGGAAACGGCACAGTTCCAGGAGTTGCACTCTGGAGCAAGATGCTTCACTCACATTGCATCTCCCCACCCAGGAGTAAAACTGGGTGCCTGTGAGGCAGTGACAGTGCACTGTAGTGCGATTAACCCGTGTGTGCGCCCATGAGCCAGCATCGGGTTGGAGAGCTCTCCAGGGAGTGGAGTTGGTGATGGTACCTGACTGTGTGCGTCTTAAATGTCTGTCACTCTTTGTTGTCATGTGCCAGTGAGGGACTGATCACATGGCCCAGGGACCAGGGGGTAAAGTGTAACGCGGTTTGAGATCTAGGCATGGGTGATGAGTCACTGAATAAAACCACACCCTTACCTTTCAGTTATGTAAATAGCCTCAAATATTGTTTCAAAAGCTGCCCTAACTTGGCACTTTTCTTTCAATGACCTTGCCATGAATATCTTTCACACAGCTCTTTAACCCTGGAAGTGCCAAGTGATTAAGCTTCCAGCTGGTTTGGTATTTGAACAGACATTCATCAGGGGGGCCAGGGCAACCACTGAAAGAGAAATTCTGATGAAACTTTGGCCATGCACCACTTCATGTGTTTAATCCACTGGTCGCAGGCAGGCTTCTTGCTACAGACGTCATTCCACAAGAACCCAGGATGGATGGATGGATGGCGTTTTACGGCCTATAAGCCTTTGAAGGCTATGCAAGGCCATCAAGCACGAACATCACGCCACTGTGTCCCTATTTATTCACCTCTTAGGAATCGCTTGGGGTACGCGGTGGGTCAATTCTTACCCCAAACCCACAGGGGGAAGGAACCCAGGCTAGGAGTCATGCAGGTGTAAATCAAAAACAATATATGTTTTGGGTAGAGGTGAGAGGGTCAACTCAAAAACAATATATGTTTTGGGTAGAGGTGAGAGGGTCAACTCAAAAACAATATATGTTTTGGGTAGAGGTGAGAGGGTCAACTCAAAAACAATATATGTTTTGGGTAGAGGTGAGAGGGTCAACTCAAAAAAGCCATCTGGTAACTACAGCAACTGACCTGGCGAAGAGGTCTGTGTCTTGATGGTCGTTGCCATGGAGATAGACCAGCATAAAGCGAAGCTCGCGCTTGGCGTCAGTCATTACCTGCCACAAAGCAAAGTCAAATGGTGTAGATGGATGGATGGATGGATGGATGGATGGATGGATGGATGGATAGATCATTAGATGGATGGATGGATGGATGGATGGATGGATGGATGGATGGATGGATGGATGGATAGATGGATGGATGGATGGATGGATAGATGGATGGACGGATGGATGGCTGGCTGGCTGGCTGGCTGGATGGATGGATGGGGTGGGATGGAATGGATGGATGGGATGGATGGATGGAAGGGTGGATGGATGGGTGGATGGATGGATGGATGGATGGATAGATGGATGGATAGATGGATGGATGGATGGATGGATGGATGGATGGATGGATGGATGGGGTGGGATGGAATGGATGGATGGGATGGATGGATGGAAGGGTGGATGGATGGGTGGATGGATGGATAGATGGATGGATGGATGGATGGATGGATGGATGGATGGATGGATGGATGGATGGATGGATGGATGGATGGATGGATGGATGGATGGATGGGGTGGGATGGATGGGATGGATGGGATGGATGGATGGAAGCGTGGATGGATGGGTGGATGGATGGATGGATGAATAGATGGATGGATAGATGGATGGATGGATGGATGGATGGATGGATGGATGGATGGGGTGGGATGGAATGGATGGATGGGATGGATGGATGGAAGGGTGGATGGATGGGTGGATGGAATGGATGGGATGAGATGAAATGGGATGGGATGGGATGTTATGGATGGATGGAATGGAATGGATGGATGGATGGAAGGGTGGATGGATGGATGGATGGATGGGTGGGTGGGATGGATGAGTTTCACAGAGGCTGCACCCTACAGAGGCTGCACCCTACAGAGACTGCACCCTACAGAGACTGCACCCTACAGAGACTGCACCCTACAGAGGCTGCACCCTACAGAGGCTGCACCCTACAGAGACTGCACCCTACAGAGACTGCACCCTACAGAGAGTGCACCCTACAGAGAGTGCACCCTACAGAGACTGCACCCTACAGAGACTGCACCCTACAGAGACTGCACCCTACAGAGGCTGCACCCTACAGAGGCTGCACCCTACAGAGGCTGCACCCTACAGAGACTGCACCCTACAGAGACTGCACCCTACAGAGACTGCACCCTACAGAGACTGCACCCTACAGAGACTGCACCCTACAGAGACTGCACCCTACAGACACTGCACCCTACAGAGACTGCACCCTACAGAGACTGCACCCTACAGAGACTGCACCCTACAGAGACTGCACCCTACAGAGACTGCACCCTACAGAGACTGCACCCTACAGAGACTGCACCCTACAGAGACTGCACCCTACAGAGACTGCACCCTACAGAGACTGCACCCTACTGCATCCTACAGAGACTGCACCCTACAGAGACTGCACCCTACAGAGACTGCACCCTACAGAGACTGCACCCTACAGAGACTGCACCCTACAGAGACTGCACCCTACAGAGACTGCACCCTACAGAGACTGCACCCTACAGAGGCTGCACCCTACAGAGACTGCACCCTACTGCACCCTACAGAGACTGCACCCTACAGAGACTGCACCCTACAGAGACTGCACCCTACAGAGACTGCATCCTACTGCACCCTATAGAGACTGCACCCTACAGAGACTGCACCCTACAGAGACTGCACCCTACAGAGGCTGCACCCTACAGAGACTGCACCCTACAGACACTGCACCCTACAGACACTGCACCCTACAGAGACTGCACCCTACAGAGACTGCACCCTACAGAGACTGCACCCTACAGACACTGCACCCTACAGAGACTGCATCCTACTGCACCCTACAGACACTGCACCCTACAGAGACTGCACCCTACAGAGACTGCACCCTACAGAGACTGCACCCTACTGCATCCTACAGAGACTGCACCCTACTGCACCCTACAGAGACTGCATCCTACAGAGACTGCACCCTACAGAGACTGCACCCTACAGAGACTGCACCCTACTGCATCCTACAGAGACTGCACCCTACAGAGACTGCACCCTACAGAGACTGCACCCTACTGCATCCTACAGAGACTGCACCCTACAGAGACTGCACCCTACTGCATCCTACAGAGACTGCACCCTACTGCACCCTACAGAGACTGCACCCTACAGAGACTGCACCCTACTGCACCCTACAGAGACTGCACCCTACAGAGACTGCACCCTACTGCATCCTACAGAGACTGCACCCTACAGAGACTGCACCCTACTGCATCCTACAGAGACTGCACCCTACAGAGACTGCACCCTACTGCACCCTACAGAGACTGCACCCTACAGAGACTGCACCCTACTGCATCCTACAGAGACTGCACCCTACTGCACCCTACAGAGACTGCACCCTACTGCATCCTACAGAGACTGCACCCTACAGAGACTGCATCCTACAGAGACTGCACCCTACTGCATCCTACAGAGACTGCACCCTACAGAGACTGCATCCTACAGAGACTGCACCCTACTGCACCCTACAGAGACTGCACCCTACAGAGACTGCATCCTACAGAGACTGCACCCTACTGCACCCTACAGAGACTGCACCCTACAGAGACTGCACCCTACAGAGACTGCACCCTACAGAGACTGCACCCTACAGAGACTGCATCCTACAGAGACTGCACCCTATTGCACCCTACAGAGACTGCACCCTACAGAGACTGCATCCTACAGAGACTGCACCCTACAGACACTGCACCCTACAGAGACTGCACCCTACAGAGACTGCACCCTACAGAGACTGCACCCTACAGACACTGCACCCTACAGAGACTGCATCCTACAGAGACTGCATCCTACAGAGACTGCACCCTACAGAGTGCACCCTACAGAGACTGCACCCTACAGAGGCTGCACCCTACAGAGACTGCACCCTACAGAGACTGCACCCTACAGAGACTGCATCCTACTGCACCCTACAGAGACTGCACCCTACAGAGACTGCACCCTACAGAGACTGCACCCTACAGAGACTGCACCCTACAGAGGCTGCACCCTACAGAGACTGCACCCTACAGACACTGCACCCTACAGACACTGCACCCTACAGAGACTGCACCCTACAGAGACTGCACCCTACAGAGGCTGCATCCTACAGAGACTGCACCCTACAGAGACTGCATCCTACTGCACCCTACAGAGACTGCACCCTACAGAGACTGCACCCTACAGAGACTGCACCCTACAGAGGCTGCACCCTACAGAGACTGCACCCTACTGCACCCTACAGAGACTGCACCCTACAGAGACTGCACCCTACAGAGACTGCACCCTACAGAGACTGCATCCTACTGCACTCTACAGAGACTGCACCCTACAGAGACTGCACCCTACAGAGACTGCACCCTACAGCGGCTGCACCCTACAGAGACTGCACCCTACAGACACTGCACCCTACAGAGACTGCACCCGACAGAGACTGCACCCTACAGAGACTGCACCCTACAGAGACTGCACCCTACAGACACTGCACCCTACAGAGACTGCATCCTACTGCACCCTACAGACACTGCACCCTACAGACACTGCACCCTACAGAGACTGCACCCTACAGAGACTGCACCCTACAGAGACTGCACCCTACAGAGACTGCACCCTACAGAGACTGCACCCTACAGAGACTGCACCCTACAGAGACTGCACCCTACAGACACTGCACCCTACAGAGACTGCACCCTACAGAGACTGCACCCTACAGACACTGCACCCTACAGAGACTGCACCCTACAGAGACTGCACCCTACAGACACTGCACCCTACAGACACTGCACCCTACAGAGACTGCATCCTACAGAGACTGCACCCTACAGAGACTGCACCCTACAGAGACTGCACCCTACAGAGACTGCACCCTACAGAGACTGCATCCTACAGAGACTGCACCCTACAGACACTGCACCCTACAGAGACTGCACCCTACAGAGACTGCATCCTACAGAGACTGCACCCTACAGACACTGCACCCTACAGAGACTGCACCCTACAGAGAGTGTACCCTACAGAGACTGCACCCTACAGAGACTGCACCCTACAGAGACTGCATCCTACAGAGACTGCACCCTACAGACACTGCACCCTACTGCATCCTACAGAGACTGCACCCTACAGAGAGTGTACCCTACAGAGACTGCACCCTACAGAGACTGCACCCTACAGAGACTGCACCCTACAGAGACTGCATCCTACAGAGACTGCACCCTACAGACACTGCACCCTACAGAGACTGCACCCTACAGAGACTGCATCCTACAGAGACTGCACCCTACAGACACTGCACCCTACAGACACTGCACCCTACAGAGACTGCACCCTACTGCATCCTACAGAGACTGCACCCTACAGAGACTGCACCCTACTGCATCCTACAGAGACTGCACCCTACAGACACTGCATCCTACAGAGACTGCACCCTACAGAGACTGCATCCTACAGAGACTGCACCCTACTGCATCCTACAGAGACTGCACCCTACTGCATCCTACAGAGACTGCACCCTACAGAGACTGCACCCTACAGCATCCTACAGAGACTGCACCCTACTGCATCCTACAGAGACTGCACCCTACAGAGACTGCACCCTACTGCATCCTACAGAGGCTGCACCCTACACAGACTGCACCCTACAGAGACTGCACCCTACAGAGACTGCACCCTACAGAGACTGCACCCTACAGAGACTGCACCCTACAGAGACTGCACCCTACAGAGACTGCACCCTACAGAGACTGCACCCTACAGAGGCTGCATCCTACAGAGACTGCACCCTACAGAGGCTGCACCCTACAGAGGCTGCACCCTACTGCACCCTACAGAGACTGCACCCTACAGAGACTGCACCCTACAGAGACTGCACCCTACAGAGACTGCACCCTACAGAGACTGCACCCTACACAGACTGCACCCTACAGAGAGTGCACCCTACAGAGACTGCACCCTACAGAGACTGCACCCTACAGAGACTGCACCCTACAGAGACTGCACCCTACAGAGGCTGCATCCTACAGAGACTGCACCCTACAGAGACTGCACCCTACAGAGACTGCACCCTACAGAGGCTGCACCCTACAGAGGCTGCACCCTACAGAGACTGCACCCTACAGAGACTGCACCCTACAGAGGCTGCACCCTACAGAGGCTGCACCCTACAGAGGCTGCACCCTACAGAGGCTGCACCCTACAGAGGCTGCACCCTACAGAGGCTGCACCCTACAGAGGCTGCACCCTACAGAGGCTGCACCCTACAGAGACTGCACCCTACAGAGACTGCACCCTACAGAGACTGCACCCTACAGAGGCTGCACCCTACAGAGGCTGCACCCTACAGAGGCTGCATCCTACAGAGACTGCACCCTACAGAGGCTGCACCCTACTGCACCCTACAGAGACTGCACCCTACAGAGACTGCACCCTACAGAGACTGCACCCTACAGAGGCTGCATCCTACAGAGACTGCACCCTACAGAGACTGCACCCTACAGAGACTGCACCCTACAGAGGCTGCACCCTACAGAGGCTGCACCCTACTGCACCCTACAGAGACCACCCTACAGAGACCACCCTACAGAGACTGCACCCTACAGAGACCACCCTACAGAGGCTGCATCCTACAGAGACTGCACCCTACAGAGACTGCACCCTACAGAGACTGCACCCTACAGAGACTGCACCCTACAGAGGCTGCACCCTACAGAGACTGCACCCTACAGAGACTGCACCCTACAGAGACTGCACCCTACAGAGACTGCACCCTACAGAGACTGCACCCTACAGAGACTGCACCCTACTGCATCCTACAGAGACTGCACCCTACAGAGACTGCACCCTACAGAGACTGCACCCTACAGAGACTGCACCCTACAGAGGCTGCACCCTACAGAGACTGCACCCTACAGAGACTGCACCCTACAGAGACTGCACCCTACAGAGACTGCACCCTACAGAGACTGCACCCTACAGAGACTGCACCTTACAGAGACTGCACCCTACAGAGACTGCACCCTACAGAGACTGCACCCTACAGAGACTGCACCCTACAGAGACTGCACCCTACAGAGACTGCACCCTACTGCACCCTACAGAGACTGCACCCTACAGAGACTGCACCCTACAGAGACTGCACCCTACAGAGACTGCACCCTACAGAGACTGCACCCTACAGAGACTGCACCCTACAGAGACTGCACCCCACAGAGACTGCACCCTACAGAGAGTGCACCCTACAGAGACTGCACCCTACAGAGACTGCACCCTACAGAGACTGCACCCTACAGAGACTGCACCCTACAGAGACTGCATCCTACAGAGAGTGCACCCTACAGAGACTGCACCCTACAGAGGCTGCACCCTACAGAGACTGCACCCTACAGAGGCTGCACCCTACTGCACCCTACAGAGACTGCACCCTACAGAGAGTGCACCCTACAGAGACTGCACCCTACAGAGACTGCACCCTACAGAGACTGCACCCTACAGAGACTGCACCCTACAGAGACTGCACCCTACAGAGGCTGCACCCTACTGCACCCTACAGAGGCTGCACCCTACAGAGAGTGCACCCTACAGAGACTGCACCCTACAGAGACTGCACCCTACAGAGACTGCACCCTACAGACACTGCACCCTACAGAGGCTGCACCCTACAGAGGCTGCACCCTGCAGAGACTGCACCCTACACAGACTGCACCCTACAGAGGCTGCACCCTACAGAGGCTGCACCCTACAGAGGATGCACCCTACAGAGGCTGCACCCTACAGAGACTGCACCCTGCAGAGGCTGCACCCTACAGAGACTGCACCCTACAGAGACTGCTCCCTACAGAGACTGCACCCCACAGACTTCACCCTACAGAGGCTGCACCCCACAGAGACTGCACCCTACAGAGACTGCACCCTACAGAGACTGCACCCTACAGAGACTGCACCCTACAGAGGCTGCACCCTACAGAGACTGCACCCTACAGAGACTGCACCCTACAGAGACTGCACCCTACAGAGACTGCACCCTGCAGAGGCTGCACCCTACAGAGGCTGCACCCTACAGAGACTGCACCCTACAGAGACTGCACCCTACAGAGACTGCACCCTACAGAGGCTGCACCCTACAGAGGCTGCACCCTACAGAGGCTGCACCCTACAGAGACTGCACCCTGCAGAGACTGCACCCTGCAGAGACTGCACCCTACAGACGCTGCACCCTACAGAGACTGCACCCTACAGAGACCACCCTACAGAGACTGCACCCTACAGACACTGCACCCTACAGAGGCTGCACCCTACAGAGACTGCACCCTACAGAGACTGCACCCTACAGACGCTGCACCCTACAGACGCTGCACCCTGCAGAGACTGCACCCTACAGAGACTACACCCTACAGAGACTGCACCCTACAGAGGCTGCACCCTACAGAGACTACACCCTAAAGAGACTGCACCATACAGAGACTGCACCCTACAGAGACTGCACCCTACAAAGACTGCACCCTACAGAGGCTGCACCCTACAGAGACTGCACCCTACAGAGGCTGCACCCTACAGAGACTGCACCCTACAGAGACTGCACCCTACAGACACTGCACCCTACAGAGACTGCACCCTACAGAGACTGCACCCTACAGAGACTGCACCCTACATAGACTGCACCCTACAGACACTGCACACTACAGACACTGCACCCTACAGACACTGCACCCTACAGAGACTGCACCATACAGAGACCGCACCCTACAGACACTGCACCCTACAGACACTGCACCCTACAGAGACTGCACCATACAGAGACTGCACCCTACAGAGACTGCACCCTACAGACACTGCACCCTACAGAGGCTGCACCCTACAGAGACTGCACCCTACAGAGACTGCACCCTACAGAGACTGCACCCTACAGAGACTGCACCCTACAGACACTGCACCCTACAGAGGCTGCACCCTACATAGACTGCACCCTACAGAGACTGCACGCTACAGAGGCTGCAGCCTACAGAGGCTGCACCCTGCAGAGGCTGCACCCTGCAGAGACTGCACCCTGCAGAGGCTGCACCCTGCAGAGACTGCACCCTACAGAGACGGCACCCTACAGAGACTGCACCCTACAGAGACTGCACCCTGCAGAGTGCACCCTACAGAGGCTGCACCCTGCAGAGACTGCACCCTACAGAGACGGCACCCTACAGACACTGCACCCTACAGAGGCTGCACCCTACAGAGACGGCACCCTACAGAGACTGCACCCTACAGAGACTGCACCCTGCAGAGACTGCACCCTGCAGAGACTGCACCCTACAGAGACTGCACCCTACAGAGACTGCACCCTACAGACACTGCACCCTACAGAGGCTGCACCCTACATAGACTGCACCCTACATAGACTGCACCCTACAGAGACTGCACCCTACAGAGGCTGCACCCTACAGAGGCTGCACCCTGCAGAGGCTGCACCCTGCAGAGACTGCACCCTGCAGAGACTGCACCCTGCAGAGGCTGCACCTTGCAGAGACTGCACCCTGCAGACGCTGCACCCTGCAGAGGCTGCACCCTACAGAGACTGCACCGTACAGAGACTGCACCCTACAGAGACTGCACCCTACAGAGTGCACCCTACAGAGACTGCACCCTACAGACACTGCATCCTACAGACACTGCACCCTACAGAGTGCACCCTACAGAGACTGCACCCTACAGACACTGCACCCTACAGAGTGCACCCTACAGACACTGCACCCTACAGAGTGCACCCTACAGACACTGCACCCTACAGACTGCACCCTACAGACACTGCATCCTACAGACACTGCACCCTACAGACTGCACCCTACAGAGACTGCACCCTGCAGAGACTGCACCCTACAGACACTGCACCCTACAGAGACTGCACCCTACCGAGGCTGCACCCTACAGAGACTGCATCCTACAGACACTGCATCCTACAGAGACGGCACCCTACAGAGGCTGCACCCTACAGAGACGGCACCCTACAGAGACTGCACTCTACAGAGACTGCACCCTGCAGAGTGCACCCTACAGAGGCTGCACCCTACAGAGACGGCACCCTACAGACACTGCACCCTACAGAGGCTGCACCCTACAGAGACGGCACCCTACAGAGACTGCACTCTACAGAGACTGCACCCTGCAGAGTGCACCCTACAGAGGCTGCACCCTACAGAGACGGCACCCTACAGACACTGCACCCTACAGAGGCTGCACCCTACAGAGACGGCACCCTACACTGCACCATACAGAGACTGCACCCTGCAGAGTGCACCCTACAGAGGCTGCACCCTACAGAGGCTGCACCCTGCAGAGACTGCACCCTGCAGAGACTGCACCCTACAGACACTGCACCCTACAGAGACTGCACCCTACAGAGACTGCACCCTACAGAGACTGCTCCCTGCAGAGACTGCACCCTGCAGAGACTGCACCCTGCAGAGGCTGCACCCTACAGAGACCACCCTATATAGACTGCACCCTGCAGAGACTGCACCCTACAGACACTGCACCCTACAGAGACTGCACCCTACAGAGACTGCACCCTACAGAGACTGCTCCCTGCAGAGACTGCACCCTGCAGAGACTGCACCCTGCAGAGACTGCACCCTGCAGAGACTGCACCCTGCAGAGACTGCACCCTACAGAGGCTGCACCCTACAGAGGCTGCACCCTACAGACGGCACCCTACAGAGTGCACCCTACAGAGACTGCACCCTACAGAGACTGCACCCTACAGAGACTGCACCCTACAGACACTGCACCCTACAGAGACGGCACCCTACAGAGACTGCACCCTACAGAGGCTGCACCCTACAGAGACTGCACCCTACAGAGACTGCACCCTGCAGAGACTGCACCCTGCAGAGACTGCACCCTACAGAGTGCACCCTGCAGAGACTGCACCCTACAGAGACTGCACCCTACAGAGACTGCACCCTACAGAGGCTGCACCCTACAGAGACTGCACCCTACAGACACTGCATCCTACAGAGACTGCACCCTACAGAGACTGCACCCTACAGAGACTGCACCCTACAGAGACGGCACCCTACAGAGTGCACCCTACAGAGACTGCACCCTACAGAGACTGCACCCTACAGAGGCTGCACCCTACAGAGACTGCACCCTACATAGACTGCACCCTACAGACACTGCACCCTACAGAGGCTGCACCCTACAGAGACTGCACCCTACAGACACTGCATCCTACAGAGACGGCACCCTACAGAGACTGCACCCTACAGAGACTGCACCCTGCAGAGACTGCACCCTGCAGAGGCTGCACCCTACAGAGACTGCACCCTACAGAGGCTGCACCCTGCAGAGGCTGCACCCTACAGAGACTGCACCCTACAGAGACTGCACCCTACAGAGGCTGCACCCTGCAGAGGCTGCACCCTGCAGAGGCTGCACCCTACAGAGGCTGCACCCTGCAGAGGCTGCACCCTACAGAGACTGCACCCTACAGAGGCTGCACCCTACAGAGGCTGCACCCTACAGAGGCTGCACCCTACAGAGACTGCACCCTACAGACATTGCATCCTATATAGACTGCACCCCACAGAGACTGCACCCTGCAGAGACTGCACCCTACAGAGACTGCACCCTACATAGACTGCACCCTACAGAGACTGCATCCTATATAGACTGCACCCCACAGAGACTGCACCCTGCAGAGACTGCACCCTACAGAGACTGCACCCTACAGAGACTGCACCCTACAGAGACTGCACCCTACAGAGACTGCACCCTACAGAGGCTGCACCCTACAGGCGCTGCACCCTACAGAGACTGCACCCTACAGAGACTGCACCCTACAGAGACTGCACCCTACAGAGACTG
>JAWQFJ010000450.1:182849-203333 GCA_034096865.1 Theodoxus fluviatilis
AAAATTTCTTTATCCGATCACCACATAGGCTGTGTGACCGTCATCAACAGGAATGGCATATGAAAATTAATGAAAGTGATTGATTCATACTGTACAAATCTATAACTAAAAAACACGCTACCGTTTGAAAGCTACTTAAATGACGTCAACATGAAAATGTTTCGGGATGTATTTATAGTTATACGTTTTCATTTAGGGAACATAGCACTTTAGTCAAATGTGCAAAATCCTGTGAATCAGGTAGACAGAGAATGTGAATATTGCACAGAATATGAAGATGAATGTCATTTGCTACTCAACTGCCATCATTATACAGAATTCAGAGAAAAGTATATATCAAAACATCTGAACAGATAAAGTTATACTGATGTAGAAAAGTTGATAAATGGACATGGAGTAAGGAACGTGACGTTGCCATATATATATTTTATGCTTACAAACTGTGCTGCGAGACCGTTGTGGACTTGGCTGGTAACCAAATGTGAGCACTGAATTTGCCACTCACGCTAACCTTTTTACATCAAAGTGCCAGAAGAACGAATATTTTAATGAGCTTATATACTACAGTGGAACCTGCGAATAGCAAACCTCTAAATAGCACCACACCTCGCAATTGCACTAGGTCACGGCCGACACGGATTGATTTCTTAAGAAAATTACCTCTGAATAGCACCAAACCTCGCGATTGCGAATAGCGATACCCCTCTTCCGGTCCCGACCACGGTTTTTACCTGCAAATAGCACCACTTTGGCTCAATAGAAGTGACACGGGCAGAAGGCCTATCCTTGCCGAGTTGCACGTGGTGACCTCACTTTCACTTCGTTTGGCTCGCGGTAGGCAAGCATGCGATGTGTTTGAAAGCTCAGGATAACGCACAGCGTGGCGTCAGAAGCCTCGTAAACAGATTCAATCCATGAAGTGAACACAATCGCTCGCACAGTATCCTTACACGCAGAGATCTCGATCTCGGCTTAATGTGATCGACTGCGATGTTTTTGAAACATCAGGATAAAACATAGTGTGTTGTCCAAAGATTTACTACAAATCGCAAAAACTTTACCACGTGACGTATACATCTGCTGATTTTTGAATGACTGGACCGGTGTGTGAACATTTTACAAGTGGCAAAATGGCTACAGCAAAGAGAAAAGCGCTCACACTGGAACAGCAGATGGAGGTGTTGAAGAAATTAGACAGTGGTATGACATTGAAGGATGTGGCCAAACACTATGATGAAATGACCCAAGTGTGTATAAAGTAAAATAATGACTGATTTTAACAATTGTTCTGTGGCCCTTTCTATTTATTTTCTCATTTTCTTCTTCTTTACTATTTACATTTTCATGTGAGTGCTTCGAAATGTGTCCTTGACCATGAGAATTGTTGAACCTCCAAATAGCACCATACCTCGGAATAGCACCACTTTTTGTTTGGTCCCTAGGGGTGGTGCTATTCGCAGGTTCTACTGTATTTTGATACAGATTGTTTTTAAGTCTTGTATTGTGCATTGCAAGCAGAAGAATCTGCATAGTGTTTCTTACATGCGTGACTTGTATAGTATGAGACGCTATAAAATATAATTATACAGTATGTATCATATCACATTTACCAAATAATGTATTTCTAAATGTTTGGGTCATAGACCTCAATAAAGACAATCGATCAATTACTCACACTCTCTCTCTCTCTCTCTCTCTCTCTCTCTCTCTCTAAAAAACAACATGTGCATACAAGCACAAATGCATACACACAGACACACTCGTACTCCACACACACACACACACACATGTGCATGCACACACACACACACACACACATGTGCATGCACACACACACACACACACATGTGCATGCACACACACACACACACACACACACACACATGTGCATGCACACACACACACACACACACACACATGTGCATGCACACACACACATGTGCATGCACACACGCACACACAGGTACTCACAGACAAAGTTGATCAAGCTGTAGAAGCTGGAGAAGATGAAGCGAAAGGGGAACATGATGACTTGATAGCTCCATCCAATCACGCCGTGCTGGGAGGGTCTCACCACCGACACCACCCTGAAACCCCACACATGTGACAAGGACAATATGACAAGAAGAAAAAGAAAGAAAAAGCACATGAAGTAGGTTGCGGCAGGTCCCCGGAAATCTGACCAACATTGTGAAAATTTTCCCATTTTTGGCCATTTTCCCAAGGTAAGATCTCAGCTACTAGTTCACAGATTTTTTTGACCTTCGACCAAATAATAGAATGATCTATTATCTTTTGATTGCAGTTGGATTTATTTCGATTGATTAAATATTTATCTCACACCAATGAAAATAGCAGACCATGCGAAACGCCGCCGCAGCGGTTTTGGCAGCGATGCGCGAATGCGGTTTCTGTTTACGATTGCAGGGTACTTGTCGTTGTGGGCTTTGGGTGTGTAGGACATGTGCACTACGCGTCTATATATTGTACCAAAATGACCACGAGAGAACGATCTTTCCAATGGTGCTATTATGAATTTGTTTTTAGTAAAAATGTGCGTGTGGCTTCCATTTTTCTGCAAAGTATGATAGTTTTTCGACGATTCTGAAATAAATACGCAATATCTCGCCACCCAACTGACAGAAAAGTGAAGACGAATCCATTCTCGTTTGAATGAGATACTGGGTTAATGTTTTCATTACGTGTACTTTTCACCCAAGTCAATCGAATCGCATACCCACTCGCGCAGTTTTCAATCGTCCGGCACGCGTGCATTTCAACATGGCGAGCGAAGAGCGCGACGGCGCGGATGCGATTTCGACGGACAAATCAACTGAAATCGATAAGTTTTTTGGGGTTTTTGTTTCAGTTTATGCTAGAACAATCATTTAGGAAGATATTTATTGCAATATTTTGCACATATTGGGAAAAGTATTGTAGAAGTCGGGACTTTCAGCGAGTGCTAAATAGACGCGATGTTCGAAGAAATTTCATCAGACCGGAAGTGGCCGTCGGTTCGATAAAATCCACTTTTTCCAGGATTCGCACATATTAATAACACAAAATACCAATGTAACACGAAAGATTAAAGTCTTTCTGAGTTGTCTAATTTTTTTTTAACCAGTGGTAGGATTCCGTGGTAATTTGTATCAAATCGACAGTGTCTGTAGCAACGCCAGTGCCTTCTTTGCGCTCCAAGTACTACTAGCCAAAATGCACTTGGCAATACCACTTCACTTTCATGGCTAATTGTGGACAATCCACAAAATATTGTGAATAAAAACAAGAATGAAAGTTGTTTATGAAGGTTTCAAGAACATGTGTGTAATTTTGTGTTAATCCGTCTTATTTCCGCTGAGAAAATACAAGCCGATTACGTAAAAACACCCTCCGCCCGCTACCGACTTGCGGTGGCACGAAGGAGATTGCATTTCGCGACTCGGGTTGGTCTCTTCTAAACACTCGTCCGTCGAAGTTTCTCATTGGATCAAGTTGACATTTTACAACTCATTAGAGGAAAGATTGTTCTTTCGTTCAATGTATGTTTGAACTTCCGGTGAAAATCGAAAGATGAGTTATGGATGAAAGTTCGAACGTCATCGAACATTTTGTTAAAATTTGCTCACTCCCGCTTTTCCGATCAATTTCGTACAGACACCCTCGGATTCTACAAGATTTCCCCTTTCCAAGGCTATATTCGATGTTAATGTATGATGAATCTACTTTTTATCTAGCGCCCGGATTGTGCGCTTGAAAGGAGAAAACGGACGGAAATTTTCCACCTGTTTGTGTGTACATCGGACCGCAATGGCGTTGTGTAAACGCGTGCTCGATTACTACATTCAGCGTGCGTTCATCGTTGAAGCACCAGACAATTTGGGACAAAAGTATCATCATTTTAAGGAGTACTTGTTTGAAAATTCACTGTAAATTGAAATGACAGTCTGTGCTTGCTTGCTAACTTTATTATTTTTATTTATTTATTTATTATTATTATTATATTTTTTTATTTTTTTTTGGGGGGGGGGGCTTGCTCGGTGCTGAAGCCTGAAGGGGTTCTTTTCAGAACAATTGTCCCTTTTCAATGTCCATAAGAGCAAATCATGTTATTTTTTCATTTGCTTTCAAATTTGAGGTAAATCCATCAATTGGTTCAAAAGTTATGACAATTGCTGTGTGTGTACAGACACAAAAATCCAACTTTTCTATTTTTAATAGATTTTCCCCCCTTATTTTTCATATTTTTCCAGCTTTCAATTCCACATTATGTAGGAATGTAGATAAATGTATAATGTGCAATGTCTCAAAATTTGGTAAAGATACTGTATATAGTTCAATAGTTATGAAGCTTTACATATATGTACATGGCAGAACGTCCGGACGCCGGTCAAATTGATGTTTTTCCTGACTTTGGCAGTGAATTTGTCAAAAACTTCTTGCAATAATCTCATGAAAAAAATGGGCTTGTTCTATGCATGTTTGTTTGTAAGATCTGGAAGTTCCAGACAGCTGCTTTAAATAAATTCAATTCTGTGATAGCCTAAACTTGCCCCCCCGTGCAGTTTGGTTTTGTTTTCAGTTGTGTTTTTTGTAAAGTTTCAGTGCTTGGTGGTTAAACAAATATGAGACTAGAGTGTTGAAACAATGATGTTTTGCTATTCCTGGTTGCTGAGAACTGATTCTCAAAAGCTGAATTGACTAAGCCATTATTATGTAGTAGCTTTATGCTGTTAAAGTTGCCCCATTTTTCAGTTTTAAAGGGCATCGCGACAGCGCATATCTTAAAATGCCAATATCTCAGGAACCAATAAAGGTATCCGCTTACTTTTTTTTCTGTCTTGCTTGTTTTGTATTGTTCTTCAAATATACATCAAAACATAAATTCTCATTTCATAACAAAATTTTGACTGCCGCAACCTACATGAAGGAAGAATTTATGTTAAGTGTTTATCATAGCTGCCAACCTTCCAAAGTTAAAAAGAGTAACATGTGGGGGGTGGGTCCGGGAGGGGGGTACGCCCCCCCGTCAGGGGGCGCAGCCCCCTGAAGCTGAAGCCTTTTTTGCAATCTGAAAGGCACATTTCTCATCTCCTGAAAGGAAAACTTATAATAATAATAATAATAATAATAATAATAATAATAATAATAATAATAATAATAATAATAATAACAAGAAGAAAAAGAAGAAGAAGACGAAGAAGAAGAAGAAGAAAAAGAAGAAAGCCCATTATATTACAAAGCATTAATTATTTTATATAGATTACTATACACAATACACAAAAGATCAGCTTTTAGCTTACCCAAACTGCTTCATTCTTTTGAATGGTGTTGAATGAACATTGATGCACAGCCCTTCGAAACGCTGAACATTCTCAGTTATACAGGAGTCTATAGCTACACCTTACATTCTTAGAGCCCATTCCATCAACTTCACCCTTCTGCATAATGGACAGTCAAGTTTCATGAATAATACATGATGGACACAGAGCGGCCCATGGAAACTTTTCCTTGTAAGCCGCAATGTATCGTTGAAATCGTTTCGGCTTCGCATTATTTTTCTCTGCGCTAGTCGAACTCGACGCCATGTTGACTGCAGCCGCTATGCGCATGCGCGAAATTCGCAGAAGAGCTCCCTTCCCGATTCCAGCCAGTAGGCTAGGCCTAGTGCGTTCAAAGGTGGTCAGCTAGGCGCGGAAAACGAGAGCACAAAAACTTCACTCGATAGACTAGCGCAACATGTTGAAAGCCAAAGTTGCTTCGTTTAAAATTTCGTTTTTTTTGTGTTTTTTTTGTGAAATCGGAAACCGTATTTTTTTTAGAAAACAACGAAAACGACGACAGATATTAAAAAAACGATTTTTTACGGTTTTTCCGTAACAGTTGGCAGCTATGGTTTATTATCAAATGGCCTGTTGACCTTATTGGTTATGTAAGGCGCCAACATTTGTTTTTATAAAAAGTAAAAAAGTAAGGCATCAACACTTGTTAAACAAGAAGGGCAAAGCCCATACGACTCACATGCTTGACCTTGACCTTAACATGACCTTGACCTTCAAGTGACCCTTAAGGTCAAGGTCAAACAATTACACCTAGCAGTGACATACACTAAGAAATGCTTTACACATTTTCCCTACCAAAATACATGTGGCCTTGACCCAAGGTCAAGGTCATCCAAGGTCATGCAACACAAAGCTGTTAAGGCAAGACACTACTAGGAAGCATGAAATTTTTTATTATGTTTATTGAAATTTTTTTGTTTCATTGGCATGAAAGAACTCATAACAGTAAATCAAAACATCAAAGTTTGACAGTAATTATAATTATGGGTAATCCAAAATGGCCGCCTAACATGCAAAAATATGCAAATTTCTGTATCTTTTCAAATTTCTATAACTTCTTAACTACTTGGTATTTTTTAAAATTCTTTTTGCATTAAAATTGTACACTCTTTATCTTTAAATGTACAGAAGATTATGTTTGTAATGCAAAAAAATAAAAATAATGTACTTATTGCTTCCACATCAATATCTGAATTGCAGATAAAGAAAAAAAATCTTATCTGGCCAAATAATCAGTTCACAGCAAAAAGTGTCTGTATGTTCATAAATTATTATACATGTAACAAACCTGCAAAATTACAAGTCATCAACATCATCCTGTGATGAGTTTGAGTAATTAATTGATTTGAACTCTATGAAAAAAACACATTTTGAGAAAATGGCAAAAACAACTTTTAGTCATGCATAAGTCCTACAAAAACTATCCATCATGGCTAAAACTTGTTTCATTTATTCATACATTCATCCAGCAGGACTACACATGCTAAAAAATGAAACTGAACTTACAGTTTCCAGTTTTTAGTGTTTTTGTGCAGTGAGTCAGTCCCCAGTACAAAAAAAATGCAGGGATGGAAAAGTTCATGCTCAAGAGGAAAGGATCTGCCCTACTACTACACAGGAAATGCCAAGGTCAATAAAGGCAACTTCAGAGAGACACATGCTGTGAATGAGTCAACAACAAGTCAGTTTGCCATTCCAGCACCATACGTTTCCCCTTCTTCTTCCTCCTGAAGCCTCCTCTTCTGATGCCTTGAGTTGAAGGCATGAAGCCACATAGTGTAGGCGCTGTTGCTATGCCTGAACAGAGGCTGCCACATTAGCTTTCTTCATTCTTCTGGCATCACAGGCTCCATATTTCAAGCAAAGTTTGCTGGCTAAGCCATTGTTTTCATCGTATAGTATGCTGAAGGTGAGACCAGACCGAAAACAGTTCAGGCAAAGAACATCGTTCATTAGTTCACTCAGCTGATCTAAGTGCACGTTAACCCACTTATGATCGGTTTCAATCGGCTGCTTCGCTTCTGCCTGCATCATCTGTATCTTCCTCCTTGATGCCGATGTGTTTGAAGTTTCTTCCGGAATCGAGGCAGTTGAGATGGAGGGACGAGGAGGCAGCGATCGCGATGGCACTGTCAACGCAGGCGTTGACGAAGTAGAACTAGACTTTCGACCTTGACTGCGAAGTATTTTCGAGGTGCGTGCAGCCGCAAGCTGCTCTCTTCGCCCACTATTTTTCGGTCGCGACATAATGTTGAGTTTATTCACTCATGGGCATTCTCTGATTGTTTGATTGAAGTCGAATTTTTATTCAATTTGGTGCAAAACATAAACTAACAGAGAATTAGCGTTGAAGTGGCAGCCATGTTTACGATGCATTGTGGGCCAGGGAATCCTCGCTTTGGAGTCTCTGATTGGTTGAAACAAGTGGAATTCCCTCTCTAAGCTCAATGATTGGCTAGTGAGTTTCCAAACAACCCTGTGTACCCTGTTTGAAATCATCAACTAAAAATAGACCACTATAGTTAGCAGAGTTATTTCCCTTGCTGTGCTCGATCGAAAAGACGAGCTTTCCAACGGTACCGGGCGTGAACCTCTTCGTAGAATAGATCGAAAGTTAAAATTTTTCCAAAAGTCATAAAATATGATGCATCAATGACGTTTTTAACGTTTTTTTACGAGGAGTGATGTTTTTAAAAGCCATTTTATTCAACTAATTTTAGAATGACAGGTAGAAAAAAACACGTGGGGGCATTTGCAAGTGTTTGAACTACTCAAAACTGATGTTATCTCAAAAACGTCCAGATATGAAATTTTCCCAACTTTTCGACCTGTGTCTTGCCTTAATTCAAGACATAGGAAGCACAATGGTGCTTATTGGCACTTTCTACCATGAGAAAATTTTAGTGGTTCACTACCCCATTTTGGTAACATTTCATAAGAGTCAAAGTGACCTTGACCTTGATGATATGTGACCAAATGTGTCTCATGATGAAAGTATAACATGTGCCCCACATAATTATTAAGTTTGAAACAGTTATCTTCCATAGTTCAGGGTCAAGGTCACTTCAAAATATGTATACAATCCAACTTTGAAGAGCTCCTGTGACCTTGACCTTGAAGCAAGGTCAACCAAACTGGTATCAAAATATAGGTATTACTTTGCTCTATATACCATATATAGTTGAGGTATCCAATCTCAAAAACTTCAGAGAAAATTGAGAAAATGTGAAAAATGGCTGTTTTTTAGACAACATTTATGGCCCCTGCGACCTTGACCTTGAAGCAAGGTCAAGTCACTGTGTATGTTTTTTGTCGCCTTGTCATCATACACCATCATGCCAAATTGGGTGTTGATAGACTTAATAGTCTCCGAGAAAAATCCAACGTTAAAGTTTTAAACGGACGCCCGGACGGACGAAACGGGTGAGTACATAGACTCACTTTTGCTTCGCATGTGAGTCAAAAAGTGTCAGCATAGAGATGTACATATTGGAAATTTGACCATACATCTATAAAATAGCTGTACAAAGGTCAAATTACAACATGTATATATACTCTCATGTTTGAGCAACATCACATTTTTTTACTTCTTGTATTCTTGTACTTCATGTACAAGTATTTGTGTGCAATATTATCAATACATAACCTGTTGTAAAAATCTGTGGATTTTCAAAAAAAAAGTTATAGAATGATTATCCTTGGAAATATTTGAAATACTGTGACATGTAAAAATAGATTTATCTACGTAAAGGCTGTCCATGACACTCAAGCAAAATTTGTCAGTTGACGCGGGTCGACATAAAAATGATGATTACTGAGACAGAGGCTCCAACAAAAAATGATACAAATTTGTTAAAATAGAATGCCCAATTCAGGCTTAACATATAACTTCATCCCTTCTCAATAGCACGGTGGATGGTAATCTCTCATCCCAATCAGGAGCAGCCTCATCCCTTCTCAATAGCACGGTGGATGGTAATCTCTCATCCCAATCAGGAGCAGCCTCATCCCTTCTCAATAGCACGGTGGATGGAAATCTCTCATCTCAAACAGGAGCAACCTCATCCCTTCTCAATAGCACGGTGGATGGAAATCTCTCATCTCAAACAGGAGCAACCTCATCCCTTCTCAATAGCACGGTGGATGGAAATCTCTCATCCCAATCAGGAGCAGCCTCATCCCTTCTCAATAGCACGGTGGATGGTAATCTCTCATCCCAAACAGGAGCAACCTCATCCCTTCTCAATAGCACGGTGGATGGAAATCTCTCATCCCAAACAGGAGCAACCTCATCCCTTCTCAATAGCACGGTGGATGGTAATCTCTCATCCCAAACAGGAGCAACCTCATCCCTTCTCAATAGCACGGTGGATGGTAATCTCTCATTCCAAACAGGAGCAGCCTCATCCCTTCTCAATAGCACGGTGGATGGTAATCTCTCATTCCAAACAGGAGCAACCTCATCCCTTCTCAATAGCACGGTGGATGGAAATCTCTCATCCCAAACAGGAGCAACCTCATCCCTTCTCAATAGCACGGTGGATGGTAATCTCTCATTCCAAACAGGAGCAACCTCATCCCTTCTCAATAGCACGGTGGATGGTAATCTCTCATCCCAAACAGGAGCAACCTCATGTAATCTGCTGTAAAAACCTGCCATCCCAGTCTTTTGCTAGCACAGGAATAGCTTCACAAGGGTCACGCACCTTTGGTCTGCAGGTCGAAGGTTCACGGCTGGGGGTCGAGGTTCACTGCGAGGAGGCTGTGAGAAGACTGCAGGGGTTCCCTCCCTTTCATTGAATGTGTCCTGTACAGCAGCCTGCACAACATTGAACACAGATGAATGAATGAATGAATGAATGAATGAATGAATGAATGAATGAATGAATGAATGAATCTGAATGAATGAATGAATATATCAAATGCTATAAGCATTGCGAACACCTACTATTCTGGTACTGCAATATCATCTGGACCTCTGGCAATGCAATCATACCTTCGTCACTGGGCTATCTGATCCATCGTTGGTAGGCATCCAACACCACACAAAGTGGCAGACAGATGGAACTCACACTGGGCTATCAGATCAATCGTTGGTAGGCATCCAACACCACATAAAGTGGCAGACAGATGGAACTCACACTGGGCTATCTGATCCATCGTTGGTAGGCATCCAACACCACACAAAGTGGCAGACAGATGGAACTCACACTGGGCTATCTGATCAATCGTTGGTAGGCATCCAACACCACACAAAGTGGCAGACAGATGGAACTCTCACTGGGCTATCTGATCCATCGTTGGTAGGCATCCAACACCACACAAAGTGGCAGACAGATGGAACTCTCACTGGGCTATCTGATCCATCGTTGGTAGGCATCCAACACCACACAAAGTGGCAGACAGATGGAACTCACACTGGGCTATCTGATCCATCGTTGGTAGGCATCCAACACCACACAAAGTGGCAGACAGATGGAACTCACACTGGGCTATCTGATCAATCGTTGGTAGTGGGCTATCTGACCAATCGTTGGTAGTGGGCTATCTGACCAATCGTTGGTAGTGGGCTATCTGACCAATCGTTGGTAGTGGGCTATCTGATCAATCGTTGGTAGGCATCCAACACCACACAAAGTGGCAGACAGATGGAACTCACACTGGGCTATCTGATCAATCGTTGGTAGGCATCCAACACCACACAAAGTGGCAGACAGATGGAACTCTCACTGGGCTATCTGATCAATGGTTGGTAGGCATCCAACACCACACAAAGTGGCAGACAGATGGAACTCTCACTGGGCTATCTGATCAATCGTTGGTAGGCATCCAACACCACACAAAGTGGCAGACAGATGGAACTCACACTGGGCTATCTGATCAATCGTTGGTAGGCATCCAACACCACACAAAGTGGCAGACAGATGGAACTCACACTGGGCTATCTGATCAATCGTTGGTAGGCATCCAACACCACACAAAGTGGCAGACAGATGGAACTCACACTGGGCTATCTGATCAATCGTTGGTAGGCATCCAACACCACACAAAGTGGCAGACAGATGGAACTCACACTGGGCTATCTGATCAATCGTTGGTAGGCATCCAACACCACACAAAGTGGCAGACAGATGGAACTCACACTGGGCTATCTGATCAATCGTTGGTAGGCATCCAACACCACACAAAGTGGCAGACAGATGGAACTCACACTGGGCTATCTGATCAATCGTTGGTAGGCATCCAACACCACACAAAGTGGCAGACAGATGGAACTCACACTGGGCTATCTGATCAATCGTTGGTAGGCATCCAACACCACACAAAGTGGCAGACAGATGGAACTCTCACTGGGCTATCTGATCAATCGTTGGTAGGCATCCAACACCACACAAAGTGGCAGACAGATGGAACTCACACTGGGCTATCTGATCAATCGTTGGTAGGCATCCAACACCACACAAAGTGGCAGACAGATGGAACTCACACTGGGCTATCTGATCAATCGTTGGTAGGCATCCAACACCACACAAAGTGGCAGACAGATGGAACTCACACTGGGCTATCTGATCAATCGTTGGTAGGCATCCAACACCACACAAAGTGGCAGACAGATGGAACTCACACTGGGCTATCTGATCAATCGTTGGTAGGCATCCAACACCACACAAAGTGGCAGACAGATGGAACTCACACTGGGCTATCTGATCAATCGTTGGTAGGCATCCAACACCACACAAAGTGGCAGACAGATGGAACTCACACAGTCAGCTGCAAGTACCAACTCCAGTCCTTGGCAAGCACTATCTCATGCTGGCCCATGGCCACACACAAGAGTTACATCTCTTAGTCAACCGGTTTCACGTCAGGGTGGGGGGGAGCAATGCTAGTTGAGTAATGCAAGTCGAGCAATGCAAGTCGAGCAATGCAAGTCGAGCAATGCTAGTTGAGTAATGCAAGTCGAGCAATGCAAGTCGAGCAATGCAAGTCGAGCAATGCTAGTTGAGCAATGCAAGTCGAGCAATGCTAGTTGAGTTATTAATGCAAGTCGAGCAATGCAAGTCGAGCAATGCAAGTCGAGCAATGCTAGTTGAGTAATGCAAGTCGAGCAATGCTAGTTGAGCAATGCAAGTTGAGTAATGCAAGTCGAGTAATGCAAGTCGAGCAATGCAAGTCGAGCAATGCAAGTCGAGCAATGCTAGTTGAGTAATGCAAGTCGAGCAATGCAAGTCGAGCAATGCAAGTCAAACATCATGCCTGAGAATGCAACATTAAGACCCAAGGACTTTAGAGCGTCACCACCTCTAGCCAAAAGCAAGGAAGTCAGCATCTCTTGAACATTCCGGTATCCTCTATGACCTAGCAACTTTCATATCTACCTCTAGCCAAAAGCAAAGAAGTCAGCATCTCTTGAACATTCCGGTATCCTCTATGACCTAGCCACTTTCATCTCTACCTCTAGCCAAAAGCAAAGAAGTCAGCATCTCTTGAACATTCCGGTATCCTCTATGACCTAGCCACTTTCATCTCTACCTCTAGCCAAAAGCAAAGAAGTCAGCATCTCTTGAACATTCCGGTATCCTCTATGACCTAGCCACTTTCATCTTTACCTCTAGCCAAAAGCAAAGAAGTCAGCATCTCTTGAACATTCCGGTATCCTCTATGACCTAGCCACTTTCATCTTTACCTCTAGCCAAAAGCAAAAAAGTCAGCATCTCTGGAACATTCCGGTATCCTCTATGACCTAGCCACTTTCATCATTACCTCTAGCCAAAAGCAAGGAAGTCAGCATCTCTTGAACATTCCGGTATCCTCTATGACCTAGCCACTTTCATCTCTACCTCTAGCCAAGGAGGTTATGCATTACCCTCAGTTAGTTATTTGGCAAAATAACAACACAAATTCAAATTCGATTTGAATGAAATTTGGTGCAAGGGAAGGGTTTCACCCAAGGAAGAATCCAATAAATGTGGGAGGTTATATCTGTATTCTCATTGTGGAATGTGGGAGGTTATATCTGTATTCTCATTGTGGAATGTGGGAGGTTATATCTGTATTCTCATTGTGGAATGTGGGAGGTTATATCTGTATTCTCATTATGGAATGTGGGAGGTTATGTCTGTATTCTCATTGTGGAATGTGGGAGGTTATATCTGTATTCTCATTATGGAATGTGGGAGGTTATATCTGTATTCTCATTATGGAATGTGGGAGGTTATATCTGTATTCTCATTGTGGAATGTGGGAGGTTATATCTGTATTCTCATTGTGGAATGTGGGAGGTTATATCTGTGCACGTCCACGATATTGCCTAACACTAGGTGGGACATACCTGTGTTAGGTTTCTTTGTAACCAGCGAGACGATCACATGCGTATATCATTATAAAAGGTATTATTTTGATATCTAGCATGAGGGAACATCAAATTAGTTCTATGAAAACAAACATGATGTGATTCTGACCAAATCAATCGATGTGATAAGCTCCTCCGCGACGATTGAGTTTCGTAAGAAACACCAGAAACCAAAACCAGAATGGCGTTGATAAAAACTAGTCATAAAGTATTTATTCATGACCCATGAACGAAACTATTGAATTGTATTAATAAAAAACTAATGTAGAATGCCTTACTTAACCCAAATTGGATGAAGATGGTCGATCGAACGGATCAAACGAACTGAAAGCTTCGCACATGTGTAGCAAATTTTCGTACGTAACAGAAGGAAATGAAGGAAACAAAGCCTTCTCATTGGTCAAAAATCGCGTGTACTATGACGTATCCTTCTATAAACGAGTTCATTGACTGCGGGATGACAAAAGCTTCCTTCGTATCCGTTTCAAGTGCGGAACAATATAGCAACACGTTTGGTACACGCATACCTTTCGTAAGTAACGCAGGGAAACAACCGACGCTGACCATCAAAATAGTCCCAAGAAATTGGTTAATACCAAAAGAATAATAAAACTATGCAGTTGTATGAGTAAACTAATGAAAGGAAAAGTAATTTGAACCTTCTCTTCAACACATTTATGTACACATGTTTGGCTTCGATTTTTTTCCTCTGAGCAAGGGTGGTAGAAACGAGAGTAACGTACGCATAGGTCTTTTTTATTTCGGTAGAACTACCTCTGTTTTTATTTTGTGGCGACTTTCCACTGAAATATGACTAAATTAACAATTGAACTTGAATTATTTCACACAATCTATACTTTGTAAGGTGAATTTGCACAAGATAACAAGCATTCAAAAGTGGCGTCGCAAAATGTCCCGTTTTTCGGCGCCATTTTTCCACTTCGTACGAGTTTAATTATTTTTTTGTGAATCTCTGCAAAGCAAAACTATAAAAACTATTGGTCATAGCATTACAAAAACATTTAAAGAACCCATATAAATTTGAAATATATGCATGCTGACTGTGTTAGATAGTTTTATTCAAGTGTCTTTACCCAGACCCCCAGTTTTTGATAGTGTTAGGCAATATCGTGGACGTGCACATCTATATTCTCATTGTGGAATGTGGGAGGTTATATCTGTATTCTCATTATGGAATGTGGGAGGTTATATCTGTATTCTCATTGTGGAATGTGGGAGGTTATATCTGTATTCTCATTGTGGAATGTGGGAGGTTATATCTGTATTCTCATTATGGAATGTGGGAGGTTATATCTGTATTCTCATTGTGGAATGTGGGAGGTTATGTCTGTATTCTCATTGTGGAATGTGGGAGGTTATATCTGTATTCTCATTATGGAAATTGGAATGTGGGAGGTTATATCTATATTCTCATTGTGGAATGTGGGAGGTTATATCTGTATTCTCATTATGGAATGTGGGAGGTTATATCTGTATTCTCATTATGGAATGTGGGAGGTTATATCTGTATTCTCATTGTGGAATGTGGGAGGTTATATCTGTATTCTCATTGTGGAATGTGGGAGGTTATATCTGTATTCTCATTGTGGAATGTGGGAGGTTATATCTGTATTCTCATTGTGGAATGTGGGAGGTTATATCTGTATTCTCATTGTGGAATGTGGGAGGTTATATCTGTATTCTCATTGTGGAATGTGGGAGGTTATATCTGTATTCTCATTATGGAATGACAAGCATCAAAGAGAAATTTTATCTCGCATCACTGACGTCAAACTATTGATGAAACGGGCACATGCATTCCGCACTCAGAGACCTCAAATGAGCACTACTTGCCGTCAGGCCTGGCTAGCATAACATGCTGCCTGAATTAGTTATGCAATGGAAGAAATGTTGGCTTGCATGGCATAGGGATGCACTGGGAGAGCTCTCTAAAAGTCAATCAACTTCCTCACTGTCCTTCCCTTTCTTGACTACAGTGATCACTCTATTCATCTTTCTCTATGACTAGGCCACTCTCATCTTTCATCAATTTTTTTCTTCTTTTTTCTTTCCAGTGATTATTCCATGCATGTTCCGTGTCAGACTGACCTCGATGTTCCACTGATGGCCATGCAGGATCTGTCGACACCTGTCGATGTCATCTATGCCTGTCAGGTCCTGCAAGACAAATGTTTGAATGAGCAGCTGCAGACTGGACATCAAACTTCACAACAGACAATCACAAATGCAAACCCTTGCATACACAGACTCACACTCAATCATATGCATGTGTGCACACATATACATGCTGCCCAAGGATGCATGCCTGAACACGCACACACACACACACACACACACAAATACACTCACAAAAATACACACACACAGAGTGGAAACACAAAATCACACACACAAATATACACACACACATGCACCATACACAAAATACACACACACATACATTCTCTCTCTCTGCCTCTTTCTCTCCCTCTCTCGAATACAGAGGAACCTACACACATGCAAACACACACACACACAAACATACATGCAGACCATTGCATACCTACTCACATGCATGCACACATCCACAACAACACACAAACACATATGCATGCATGCACAGATGCACACACACATATACACAATTGCAGACAACACATACACGCTCTCTCTCTCTCTCTGTCTCTGTCTGTCTGCTCTCTCTCTCTCTCTCTCTCTCTCTCTCTCTCTCTCTCTCTCTCTCTCTCTCACACACACACACAAACACATGCACAACACACACAACATACCAACCACACACACAAACACACAGACACACACATACACAGAGACACACACACACAAAGCACACACACACAAAACATACACACACACACACATTCACAACACACACAACATACCAACCACACACACAAACACATACTCAGACACACACACACAAAGTACACACACACACACAAAACACACACACACACACACACACACACACATCTTCATCCCAAAGTGATGTCCATTTCTGAAAGAGGTGCTGTCCAAATAAATGATGAGACTGCATGGACAATTCAGACACAAAAGGCCTGCAGTGAGAAAGACGGACCACAATGGCATCCAAACAATTAAACAAACAATGCACCATCTTGGAGGTCATCATCTGATGTCAAGGGCAAGCCAAGACAGATGCAAATGGTTAGAACTCCTCTCAAACTCTCGCTGGGCTAAAGGGGTTGCAGGGTTTTTGGACCCAGGGATGATCTGTAGCTAACACACTGTCTGCATCCCTCAAGTGAATAGAGTGGTGAGGTCAACAAGAGTTCAAGGACTTGCAGATGTTTCTAATACTGAACTGTAACCCTGCAAAAAATAGTTTCTGAATCCCCAATGCACTGTCTATATCTCTCAAGTGAATGGATGGGAGAGCTCAACAAGAGTTCAGGTACTTGATGAGGTTCCTAATACTGAACTGTGACCCCGCAAGAATTAGTTTCCACATCCAGTAAAGGGACAGAACCTGCTAACTCTGCATTAATGGCCTCATACTCAGCTTTGACATACTGATATCAGCCACTTTAACATGGGTATTGGAAAGGCCACTAGTCTTTTGGGGAGAACAAAAAGGGGCAGAATGAATGAATGAATGAATGAATGAATGAATGAATGAATGAATGAATGAATGAATGAATGAATGAATGAATGAATGAATGAATGAATGAATGAATGAATGAATGAATGAATGAATGAATAAGGAATGGATTTCTATGGTCTCTCTGCTCCTGTAAGCTACATAAGTCCATTTACCAAGAAAATGACAAGAGTCTCAATTTCCCTAGTCTTTCACCTCTCACAAATCATGCAAGGAGTCATGGTGGGTCCACTAACAGAGGGCCTGAACCAAGCAGGGATGGAAGACACTCCGAGTTATCTGTGACTTCAGCTTTGACAGATTAGATGTGAATCAGACGTCCCAGTAACAGTAAGAACCACAAGTCCTTACCAACTCCATAGAATGACATGCTAATCAGTCAATGCCCCAGGGAATGGAGGTCAACCTCTTTTCTGTTCATCAAGTTCACTACTGAGCAAAGCATGTTTGGATCAAGCCACAAGGGAGGGGATTAAGGCAACAGCTACCTTTCATCTACATGTCAGGACAAGAAACATCCAGAGAAGTTGGACGGCTGAGAGTCTCCTGAACAAGAGCTCCGTCTTGGGGGGCTCACACCTTCATAATATCCTCAGGAGACCATCACTCATCAGCTGTCTCAAATGGCCACTTCTATTGTGTGACTTGTGACAATACTTTTAACCTGGTTTTGTGACTGCCTTGCGTGTATTGAGGAACAACCAACACAAAGAAGACGTGCACAAGCACTTGCACACGCATGCCTGCCCACACACGCATGCTTGGGCCCTATACATGTAAACACGCACATACGCAGGCATGTACGCCATGGATGATTTAGATAGACGATAGTGAGCGGCGACACACACGTGACATATTTATGAAAAATAAAGCAACTATGTAAATCTCCAGTGCTCTCTCCAGCAGGAAAAAAATCACATATTAACTGAACTACAGTTATTAATAAAAACAAAGAGAATGCTTACTTCTCACATAAAGACTAACAGTGGCTTGAAGAAAGTTAACAAAAATACGTCGTGATCGGTGATGAATCAACTCAAGCCGTCAAGGCAGACGAGTTTTCTTTGAGTTGACCGGGCAAGTAACAGGCGCTGCAGATTTTAACAGTAAGCGAGAGAAATTAACACCCAAACATAATTTGGGTGAAGTTTTTTTCCAGCTAACCATTTATCTCGTGTCTAAAAAAATTGATCAGACCAACCTGAAAATGAAGTAACTGTTCAGTTTGCTCTGCCGTCAAGTCATCACCCTCCGCCATGTTGTCTGCTCTGCAACTTCCGCTGGCGCCTCGGTAAGGTTATTAAAAAATAAGAACACAAAATAGTTATCCAACAAAACGGAGAAAGACATGTAAAACTTTCTAGCCTCATATTTAAGCATCCTTTTCCCTATAAATTTAGGTAAGCTTCAAAATAATCACTGTTATTTTCTCAGTCTAATAGATGAACATGTTCATTTTCAGTTTCAAAGTGAAAAAGAAGTGGCCGAGGGAAAACAGAGGAGACGAAAAGAAAATATGTTGGAGCCGAGCCGATGGATGTCAAGCAGATCGTAAAGATCTAATTCTCCAAAGAGAAATTTAACTGATTTATTCTTTAAAATTTTCCCAACAACAAAGCAAGGAGAAAAAGCCACTACTGTGTACGCTGCGACCTTTACCGCTACCACTACCACGTTCGTACCAAAGATCGTGTTATATTATATACGATCTTTGATAGTGCTAAGAATTGAAGAAACATCTAATCATTACGAAACTACACGTAAAGAGAAGTGCATTTTTTGTAGTATGGTCTTTGGGTATAAGTAATGCTGCGAGTGCGTATACTGTATAGGACAAAAAAAAACACATGAGTGGCTGGGCAAAGATCTTACTCTATCAGTCTATGTGTTTGTGTGTGTGTGTGTGTGTGTGTGTGTGTGTGTGTGTGTGTGTGTGTGTGTGTGTGCGTGTGCGTGCGTGTGTGTGTGCGTTTGTGTTTGTGTATGTGTCTGTCTGTGTGTGTCTGTCTGTGTGTGTGTGTGTGTGTGTGTGTGTGTGTGTGTGTGTGTGTGTACGTGTGTGTGTGTGTGTGTGTGTGTTCTTTGGACGGTTGTTGCCTCTTCCTCTACATGGACCAACTCGCACTAGAGTGAGAACACCGTGACGTCAAGTTTAAGTTATCTCGCCTACATGTAAAATACTACGAATAACGACAAATCCTTTACCTATAGGTACTCGGTCATCCACAAACGCAAGTGTGTGTAGCAGTAAGTAAGCTTCTGCCTTTCGTTAGCTTCTGTAGTTTTAGCTGATCATTCATTAGAATGGAAGGGAGGGAGGGATCGAGGGAGGGAGAAAGGGAGGGAGGGAGGGAGGGAGGGAGGGAGGGAGGGAGGGAGGGAGGGAGAAAGGGAGGGAGGGAGGGAGGGAGAGCTCGAGAGACAGACAGACAGACAGTAAGACAGTAAGACAGATATACAGAGAGATAGAGACATACAGAGAGATAGAGCCACAGAAACAGAGACTAGAGAGACAGACCCCAGATAGAGACACAGAAACAGAGACTAGAGAGACAGAGACCAGATAGAGACACAGAAACAGAGACTAGAGAGAGAGAGAGAGAGAGAGAGAGAGAGAGAGAGAGAGAGAGAGAGAGAGAGAGAGAGAGAAAGATTAAAGAGAGAGAGAGAGAAAGAGAGAGAGAGATTGATTGATTGATTGATTGATTCTTTATTTATCAAGGATGAAATTTTAGGCATTTCTGCCTTTCTTACAAATTGTCCTTGCTCATAAAGAAATGAAAACATTGATAATTAAGACGCAAAATACACAGTAGCTAATCCATGTACAACAATTGGTAAGATATATGAAGAATATGATCAACAATGACAAAGATTTTAGTATATGTCTTTGACAGCTGTCAGCTCAGTGAGTCTTTAAGATCAAGCAATACGTGTCATATGTACAGGCGACAGAAGTGAGATCATCTGAATAGATAATCACGTATGGATGCTTTAAAAGACGTCAAGGAAGTATTGTTCCTAAGGTGCAATGGAAGTGTATTCCATATCATAACACCTGAATATGTAATACTGCCTTTGAAAATGTCTATTCTAGGTTGTGGTAGAATGAAAGTGTTGCGAGATAGTGAATGGCTTGTTTGGGGACGAAT
>JAWQFJ010000451.1:0-22796 GCA_034096865.1 Theodoxus fluviatilis
GCAGGGCTGCTGCTGCTGCTGCTTGCCACAGGGGCTGAGCTGCCTTCTGACCACTGGACACCACACAGTGACCACCTGCCACTGCACTCTGCCCTGTCATGCAAATGCACACCTTCCTCTACTTCCTGCTTCTCACCTTCACCCAGCCTGGTCAGTGCCTGGGCTTCCAAGGAGCTCCGGCTCTGAAGTCTTGATACAGCCTGGTGAGACAGGGACACTGCGGCAGAGTCCACAGGCTTGCCAGCGGATGTTCCCAAACCCTTGCTGGCTGGGTTGACACGTCTGCCTTCCTGATCAGCCTTGTGCCTTCGCCGTGATGGATCATGCTTGAGGTTCAACAAGCTCCGAACCAGTTTGTAAGGATCCATGCTGTCCTCTGATCCCTTGGCCAGGAAACTCTCCACGGCTGTGATGCTCAGCAAAGTGTTCTCTACCGAGGAGAGCCCTGCTGCTGGATGCTCGGAGACAGAGCTGTCGGAGCTAACCACCACGCCACTGTCAGAAAATTCTGTGTCCCGACCACCCGAGACTTTCTCCAAGGCATTATCAGCGGCATCCAGCCAGGACTGAACATCACTGTTGGAGGTCCCAATGTCTTTCCTGTAAGAACTGCCGTCAGGGAACCTTTTGGCAGACGCACTGGGGCTGGAGCTTGCAGCCTTCACCGGCTCCTTTCCCCGAAGTCCACTCTGCATGTGGCCGTCTTGAGAAGGAGCAGCTGTAGAGGATGTCCTGATGCTGGTGGTGGGCAATGGAGGGAGTGATGATGCTGTGGATTCACCAAACACCTTGTGGGGATCTCGCGACTTGCTGCCCTGCAGTCCCGAGTCCTCCAGTGAGTACGCCTGCCAGCCCATGCTGCTGAACTCATGGGGGTGCTGGGACTTGGAGATCTGGACAGCAGACTGTGAAGGGAACATTGGCAGACGTTAGTCTGGCATAGGAAATCACTTCAAACGAGATATAATCAGCTGATGAGCTGAAAAGGCAGCCTGATAATGTCTGGGGCAGAAATGGGTGTAAATGGATGAGTCATCAGTGACCTGCCAATGAAAAACCAAATGTAAACATGACCATTTCATGTTCTCCTCCCATGAAAAAGAAGCACAAGCCTTTACAGAAGACACTTTTGTACTCGACAGTGCTTCTTTGTACGTTTGAATCCAGACGTTCTTCTCTATTTGACATCATACCTAGTTTCAAGAAGTGAACACAGTGCATTAGTGTTTTGGGAAAGTTATAACATCTCATTCTTGACAATATCACACACACAAACACACCCGCACACTTACACACCCGCACACACATTCATACAAACACACACACACACACACACACACATGCACACATCCACACAAACAGCACACACACTCACCTGATTGAGGACACTCCCTGAAGTCTGAAGGGAGCCCTCTGCCAGAAGATGGCTTCCCTCCTCTTCCTCCTCTCCCCGACCCTCCCCCTCATGGCACTTGGGGCTGAGGAGGGCCACTGGGAGGTAGTGTCGGGGGGGCGTATTAATTGGCATCCCAAGGTCAGGCTGTGGGGGCAAAATGTGATCAGAGCATAACTGCAGCAGTAATGAGAGGCAAACACAGTGGCAAGTCCAATATACACACTGTGGAGGAGATCTCCAACAACGACCTTCTCCAGCGATGCAACATGGAAGACATGGAAACGCTCATAACCAAGAGAAGATGCAGATGGATGGGCAACGATTCCATTCCAAAAGTGGCACTCCGATGGACACCAGAAGGCAAGAGAAAGCGCAGGAGACCCAAGCAGACTTGGAGACGCACAGTGGAAAGGGAGATAAAAGACCTCAACCACTCCTGGGCGACCCTGGAAAGGCTTGCAAGCGACCGACAACAGTGGAGAACCTTTGTTGCTGCCCTACATGCCACCCAGCGTAAAGGGCAGTAAGTAAGTAAGGAGGAGACATGTAATGACAGGATAAAAGCAGTAATGATGAAAGCCACATACTGTGGCCGAGTGGTTAGCGCGCTGGCCCTACAGTTGCTTGCGGCCGGTGGGTACGGCGTTCGAAGCTGCGCAGTTCCCAGAGTTGCATCCTTGAGCTTAACTCGCATTGCTTCTCCCCACCCAGGAGTAAAACCGGGTACCTGTGAGGGAAACCAGCCTTTCGATGAAAATCATGGCGGAGGCATGGTCTAAAGTTTTCATACTTCCACTCTCCCTGGAATCCTTTGAACTCCTCTTCAACATCCTCCTCCTCCAGAACTCAAACCACTCCTGCGACTGTTCTGCACCCAAACGATCGCTACAGTAGTCTCCCGAAAGTATTTCGAACTCATCTGAACCAGCTTCGATATAACTCCCTTCACTGATCGCTGCAGGATCGTCAGCCATGTTGCGCGAGATCAGATCTCTCCACAAAAACTATCGTTTCTCCGCTTGTATTTGTAATCACTCGATTTTGAAGGTACCCTGATATTTTGCATACTTTAAGCTTTCAAACAGTGTTTGAATCTTGTGGACATGTTGAATATAAGTTGAGTTATATACTTTTTTTGTTGGCAAGATCTTTCAAATGCCGAAAGGACAAATTTCTTAGATTTTACATATGTGTACATTATCTGTCATAATATTTTGCCAACTGCTCTGATTTTTTTGAAATTTTAATTGCAAATGTGAAAATGAATCAGCTTCACTATGTAAAGTTTTTACTGTTTCAATGAGAATAAGTTGAGTTCAAGTGTATTTTGGAGCCAAATATTTTTGTGTTCTTGAAAATTTTTCACTTTTGTCACCTTTCCAATTTATTACAGGAAAATTTTGTACTCTAGGAGCTGCAGTCATGATGTAGTAGAGTAGATTATTTATTTACCTTTCTAACAGGTTTTAGATCTTGTTTCTAGGATGTGTAGAAGAGAAGAAAAAAAATTCAATAAAGGATGCCTTTTTTTCTCTCCAGAAAAACCCTCAGGTTTTAGGGAGGCTTTTTCATCACGCACTGTAGGTCGTAATGGGTTCATGGATTGTTTCTTTGGTGAAACCCTGACCTTGAACCAAATTTAATCAGAGTCCATTCTGAACTTTTTGGGCGTTTTTGTTAGGTGTAGAATCTTCAGAGAATCTTGAGGGCGAGGCGTTGCCCATGTTTCTAGCTCATTAGCTGTAGGTGCATCTCGCTCGCCCTCAACTAGCCATCGAGGCGAGCTACTTGCCTAATAAATGCGGCCTTTAAGTTATTTTGTTGTATAACTAACGAAGTAACTAACCGACAAAAAAAAATAACCTCCTTGGCGGAGGCAATCAGAAGACAGCACAAACACCCACTTAATCCAAAGCACTCTGAAAGCTAACCATCTGGCTATATGTGCGACATATCTGAGTAATTCTTAGAGCTTTTCACCCCTACTGCTAAACATTTTCAGACAAGAAGGGCAAAGCCCATACGACTCACATGCTTGACCTTGACCTTTATATGACCTTGACCTTCAGGTGACCTTCAAGGTCAAGGTCAAACAACTAAACCTACCAATGACATCATACACAAAGAAATACTTTACACATTTTTCCTACCAAAATACATGTGACCTTGACCCAAGGTCAAGGTCATCCAAGGTCATGCAACACAAAGCTGTTAATTCAAGACATAGGAAGCAC
Source organism: Theodoxus fluviatilis (assembly GCA_034096865.1). NCBI lineage: Eukaryota > Metazoa > Mollusca > Gastropoda > Cycloneritida > Neritidae > Theodoxus > Theodoxus fluviatilis. The sequence continues at coordinate 3,631 of JAWQFJ010000451.1, forward strand.
AATGGTGCTTATTGGCACTTTCTACCATGAGATATAGTCACTTTTAGTGGTTCACTACCCCATTTTGGTCACATTTCATAAGGGTCAAAGTGACCTTGACCTTGATGATATGTGACCAAATGTGTCTCATGATGAAAGTATAACATGTGCCCCACATAATTATTAAGTTTGAAACAGTTATCTTCCATAGTTCAGGGTCAAGGTCACTTCAAAATATGTATACAATCCAACTTTGAAGAGCTCCTGTGACCTTGACCTTGAAGCAAGGTCAACCAAACTGGTATCAAAAGATAGGGCTTGCTTTGACCTATATACCACTTGTAGCTAAGGTTGCCATTCTCAATAACGTGGGAGAAAATTGGGAAAATGTGAAAAATGACTGTTTTTGAGACCACATTTATGGCTCCTGTGACCTTGACCTTGAAGCAAGGTCAAGTCACTATGTATGTTTTTTGAGGCCTTGTCATCATACACCATCATGCCACATTTGGTGTTGATAGACTTAATAGTCTCCGAGAAAAATCCAACGTTTAAGTTTTTTACGGACGCCCGGACGGACGCCCGGACGGACGCCCGGACGGACGGACGACACGGCTCAGTACATAGACTCACTTTTGCTTCGCATGTGAGTCAAAAAAGATAAATCTTTATTTCTGACCAGAGGAATCTACTGTATTCATTACATTTGTTAAAACACACACACAAATCTGTGAAGTCTCAATCTGCCCTCCTAAAATTACGAGATAGAAATATAGTCAGGCCTACCGGCCTACCCCCCCCCCCCCCCCCGGTAACTTTTATTGGGGTGCCTAATCATTCCTACAAAAGTCTACCAACTCTGGTGGTGGTGGAGTTGCCATAGAAAGAGCCCAGGGTTTTTTTTCAAGTGGGGTTCACCAAGACGCTAGGTGTGTACAGAAATGGCAGGATGAGACAGAAAACAAAAGTATGAGATATCATGGGTTAAATAAATACCCATTATCTGCTGCTAAATATTCACACAAAAGTCTACCAACCCTGGTGGAGGTGGATTTGCCATCGAGAGAGCCCAGGCCCTTTGTGCGTTGGGCAAAGAAAGTCCCGATGGAGATGCGCTGGTTGGTGTCGGGGTCGTAAAGGTCTGGCACTGTATTCTGGCTGCCAGAGACGATGCTGCTGTAGCTGGCATCAAACACACCCACCTGGAAACTCTGCTGCAAGCACAGGAACAAATGTCTTGCACAGCCATCTTGGGAACACACATCACAGCTAAAATGTTACTGGCCAGCACTGAAGCCAGTCCCAACTCTTGCAAAGAAATTGAGTCTACTTGCAGAAATATGCGATGAGGGTAAATCTGCTTTAGATATAATTTTTTGCAGAAGGGCATATCAGGGATACAAGATGTTTACATCCTTAATTAAGTCTGCCTAAAAATGTGTTGCATGAGTGAAAATCAACTTGCCTTACTTTGGCTACATAGCCACTGACTAGGGAAACTTCAGAAGGAATTTTTCAAAATTGCTGTTAGCATGGCTGTTATATATATATATATATATAAATAAAAGAAAATACAGCAGATTTTTTAAAAAGTGCATTTCCTAACACCAAATAATCAAGTTCAGATTGATACTGCGAGGGCTGAGCTGGAAAACTGTGAAAGCTAACTTTGGCATGTCCATCACAGCCTGGCTGCATGCTCCCCAGGGACTTCAGATGGTGTTGGAACGATGAACAGAGGTAGCCCGATGACCAGGGGCTAAACGTTTGTAGTTTGAACATCCATCAATGGGTGGAAAGTCACAATATAAAAAAGAGCATCTTTACTTTACCTTTACTGTTGTGGCTGATCACAAACTGAGACCAGAAAAAGTGGCACAGATGTTGCATGAGACTGCCCCTTAAAATGCTCCATCCCTGACAGTGTGATTACAGAAGATCCAGTTGATGCTATGTCAAAGTAAATGATGCTGATGCATTTCCAACCAAAATGTTGTCAAAAGAGCTAAACAATGGAAATCTTACCTGAACTTTATTTGATGTAGAAAACTCAATAAAATCATTATACTTACCTCCTGTTCTTCAAGGTCTTTGAGAAATTCTTCACCTGACAAAGAAAAGGAACACACTTAGACTTATCTTTTACCTGCAAAGAACCTTGAGGGAAACACAAACTCCATTTTAATGAAATGAGGCATTTGATGACTTGGGCTAGGCTTGCTCAACCAGGGTGATTTGAACAAGTTGTTGGAACTGAATGATTTGACCCTGTCCCAGTGGCCTCATGCATGCACCCCCCCCCCCCCACCCCAGCTAATGAGGGGGACATTTAAGGGCTCCAGATGTAAAAGGCACCTTAGTTAAACTTTTTTATATGGCATTGCCTCTCCCTTCCTACAGACCTTCCACGGCTCAAACATGGAGACTCATGCACACTTACAAACCTTCCACGGCTCAAACATGGAGACTCATGCACACTTACAGACCTTCCACGGCTCAAACATGGAGACTCATGCACACTTACAGACCTTCCACGGCTCAAACATGGAGACTCATGCACACTTACAGACCTTCCACGGCTCAAACATGGAGACTCATGCACACTTACAGACCTTCCACGGCTCAAACATGGAGACTCATGCACACTTACAGACCTTCCACGGCTCAAACATGGAGACTCATGCACTTACAGACCTTCCACGGCTCAAACATGGAGACTCATGCACTTACAGACCTTCCACGGCTCAAACATGGAGACTCATGCACACTTACAGACCTTCCACGGCTCAAACATGGAGACTCATGCACTTACAGACCTTCCACGGCTCAAACATGGAGACTCATGCACTTACAGACCTTCCACGGCTCAAACATGGAGACTCATGCACACTTACAAAAAATGTCCTTAACCCTTACCGTGGTGTCATAAAAACGCTCTGTCTGTCCACCAGTGGTGCTATTACAGACTTGTTTTTTCAAAAACACCCCTCCGCTTTTCTAATTAACATAGCTCAGAAACTATTAAACATTGACAAACACAATGTGTACAAAAAATGCTCAGAATTGGACACAAAATACCACAAAGCAAGCATTTCCTCTGTGTAATGAACATGCATTTATTTATGAATATCTAAAGGGGAGACACGGCAGTGAAAATTGATCATTTGGGCTTGCATGGTCGATTTTGAGATTTGTGGTTTTTTGCACTCTTTGAACCCTCAACAATCATTGTTACAATGATTCAACAATGCCAATCTAGTAAGGTTGAGCTTGAAAATAGCATCTTTCTGTGCAAAAACCATCAATAAAACAGATGACCCACCCTTACAAAAGTGTTGTTGCACAATTTTTGCTCATAAAATGCCAATGTTTGGGCCTTGGCAACGTATAGAAACTTTGAACAAACCTTCGCATGTTTGGTGTCGATCGAAAGCGCGGAATCTCATTCAACCAGTGCAAGGGAGATAACTGCTCTTGGCTTCGTGTACAAAGAGCTATATGATCATTTGCAAGGGATAGATTCAAGCCTTTCAGGTCAGCTGACACGAATGAACCAATGAGAGAGCTCCATTCGCTCCAAATGCTTGGAGACAAGATGGCTGCCTTCCGTTCGACTCTAAAGCGCTCTCTCGTACTTTTAACGCTGTTACCAGGCCTAAATAATAGTACCACACTGTACATGCCTTCAAAGGAAAGAAAAGTAACCAAAGAAATCGGCAGCTAGCGAAAGCAAGACTTGCAAAGGAGGAAAAGAGTGGCAGCGCAAGTACAGATCATCTGGCAGATCACTCGACATCAGTTGTGCGTTATGAGCCCACACCGATGCATCCTCTTCTCGCACCCAGCTTCCATGTGACCTCTGTTGGCAATCGGCTTACTTTTGAGCGTTAACAAAGGTCCTATCTTGCTTCACGATCCATCAGGCTATAAATAGAAGGGCCTTGTGCAATGCTGGAATGCCTCCAGTTGAGCGGGTGTGGCCCGCGAACTAGTCCGCGATAACCACTGGCAGCCGGCAATGCTTATCGCGAACCAGTTCGCGACTACCACGGAAAGGGTTAACATGATGACCAGGCAAAATGACGTCATTCAAAAGATCAAATTGACAGAAGGATGCAGAAAAAAGAAAAGAAGAAAATGCAAATAAGATATCTTACCTTCACACTACTCAACTCCCTTTGCAAACTATAGTGGGAGAGATGATACCTGCAGAGCTGCCAACCCACCATCATGCCAAAGAGTAGCATCCAGAGATTTTTGGAGTAGCATTTAAGAAATAGGCGTAGCACACACGCAGAAGAAGGAAAATGCTGATGTTTGAGCAGGCGCGAAGTGCTGAACCGCCGGCGTGAAGCGGGGGGAGGGAGATTGGCTGTGGAGGCGCTGAGCGCTGGACCGGCGGCGTGAAGCGGGTGTGTGTGTGTGTGTCCTACGTGACGATCAAAAGTTCAGTTTGAGGCTTTGAAAAATCGTAGTTTTTCCCGGACGATCGTAGCAAGCATGTCGAAATTGTAGCATGCTACGCCTAAATCGTAGCACTTGGCAGCTCTGTACCTACTTCAAACATAAACAATTTGTTAAAAACCCTCCCTACACAGAGCTGCCAACCCACCATCATGCCAAAGCGTAGCATCCTGGGCCTGTATCCAGAACGGCGATTTATCTTTTTAACACTCGATTTATCCCCTAACCCCGGGTTATCTTGATCAGTTAGATAAGGTACGCTCGTCAGAGGATCCTAGGTTGCGCTTTGCTATATATACTGGTTTCCAGCCAAGGGAGAGCGGAACAGACAGTTGGAATCGTCTCAGTTGAGAGATAAATCGGGGTTAAAATAAATCACCTTTCTGGATACAGGCCCAGAGCTTTTTGGAGTAGCATTTAAGAAATAGGCGTAGCACACACGCAGAAGAAGGAAAATGCCTATGTTTGCACTGCCGAATGGGCAAGGCACTTCACAATCGCAGTGGTTATTGTTCGACCACATCCGTACTCCTGTGCAATCGTGTTCCCAGGAAACATTTTACGAAAAAGTGACCCCGCGTGATCTGCTGCACTGATGGGTATACTGTGTTCCACAAGGAACGATGTGAACAAACATTCTGCTAAAATGACTGACTGATCGTCCTCTGCAGTCGCTGGCTTGAAATACGCAGTGAGTGGTTTGCTCGGCTTTTCCGTGGCTTTCTTCTTGTGTGTGGCAGTACCCACGTGTTTCTCGATGTCAGAGCGACCCCCGTGAGCAATCGAAAAATCGGTTTGACAGTACGTGTATCTTGCGGTTGAGGAGTTATTTGCAGATCCGACGATACATGGATACTCCTTGGTGTAGTCTGGTTTAAAATGCTGACAACTGGGTCGAGACTTTCGTGCCTTCTTTGGGGGAGTAGCAGCGAGATCGACAGCGAGTGTCTTTCGCTTCAACGCCATTTTTGCGGTCAAACAACTGCGCTTCAGAGGCGTATTCAGGAGGGCGAGTGATCGCGGTCTCTCGCGTGAACTCGCCAAGCCTTCCCTTCTGAACAGGTCAGCTCGCCGAGAGCTCGCGAACTGACCGCGATCCCATTTTTGAGCAGGCGTGCCTTGAAATCCAAAATGGCTTCCTCGGATACAATGCCGTGCGTGTTCGTCCGACTAAACCTTGCCGACCACAACCTGGGCCGAAGTTACACCATCCTGGTGCCGGATGATGTGAACGAAAGAGTAACAACAGGTAAGAATCATCGCTCTGTTCGTTTGGGTTCTCACCAGAGTCAATTTATTACGAAAACTGTCCATCAGCCGGCTAGCGCCACCGTAAAGGGAAGTAACAAAGCAGCGTCCAATCATGATTACGTCCCTTGTCCAGTGTTTGACAGTTGTCTTCGTAGTCGACACACTTCAACCGGTCCCCTCCTTCCATGTAGCGTCTTTGATCATTGTAGACAGACGAGGGTCACGAGCAACAGGAATATACATATATAAATTTATAGATCAATGGGGTTGCACGTCTGTGCAGACGATAATTTTTATGTTACTGCTTTCATCACGAGTGCGACAACGAAGAACAAGCAGAAGTTATGATGAAGAAGCTTGTTTACCTGAACAGATGTGCGGTTCATCCGAAAATGACATTTGAACTGAGTGTCACTGTAACGAGGCGAACGGTGCAACCGATTCAGAAGCCAATTCGAGCATTGCCACCTCGAAGATTACGCTTTTACGACGGTGGGTAGTCGAAGAGTCAGCATTGGACGCCATCTTGGCGTGCGCACACTTGTTCAGTGTTGTTCAGGAGGGCGCAGTTTGAGCTCGCGTGAGCTCGCGCGAACTCACTGAGTACTCTGCGCCTCCTGAACACGCCTCAGGTGTTTCTGGCATTTCCCCCCGGGGGTTAAAATGCAACGCGATTGGTCGGTTACAGTACACGATTCTACGTGAAGGTCATAAGTTAAGGTCGAGGCTGGCACGCGGGTCGCTCGCTTTTTCATGAATGGAATTTTTTAAGGTTAAAAAAAAAATTCTTGTCATTTTTTTAAAAATCGTAGTTTTTCCCGGATGATTGTAGTATAGCAAGCATGTCGAAATCGTAGCATGCTACGCCTAAATCGTAGTATTTGGCAGCTCTGCCTACAGTGCTTCATGCACAAACACAACAAAGGAGCAACTGACCAGCTTTGAAGTCGCCGTCAGGTATGGCCAGATCCCCCAGGTTCTGCAGGTCCTCCTGCTGCCTGGCAGCCTCGTGTTCCAGTTGTGACCACAGCGCCAGGTTCACAGCAGCCTGCGCCCCTCCTGAAAACATGGAGCAAAAACATACAGTACTGAAGAGGCTGCTGGAGAGTGTGCAGGTCGTAATAGTAAGAATGAGAAATGGAGGAGGAGGAGGAGTAGTAGTAGTAGTAGGAGCAGTAGCAGCAGCAGCAGCAAAAGGCAGTCGTGAGACAGGAGTGTCCTCTTTAGAGTACATATCAGGGCAAAGGATTGAAGAGGCTGCTGGAGAGTGCAGGTCTTGAAAGCAAGAATGGGAAATGGAGTAGTCGTAGTAGTGGTAGTAGTAATAGTCGTAGTAGTGGTAGTCGTAGTAGTAGCAGCAGCAGCAGGATTGGTAGTGAGACAGGAGTGACCTCTTTAGAGTACATATCAGGGCAAAGGATTAAAGAGGCTGCTCGACAGGGTGCACACTTGATAGCAAGAATGAGGAACCGACATGTTGTAGTAGTAGTAGTAGTAGTAATAGTAGAAGTAGTAGTAGCAGCAGTAGTAGTGGTAGTAGTAGTAGCGGTAGTAGTAGTAGTAGTCATAGTTCTTGTAGTAGTAGCAATAGTAGTGGTGGGGATGGTAGCAGTGGTGGTGGTAGCAGTGGTGGTGGTAGTAGTAGTACTGGTAGTAGTATCAGTAGTAGTAGTAGCAGCAGCAGCAGTGGTGGCAGTGGTAGTAGTAGTAGTAGTAATATTATTATGAGTAGCAGTGGTGGTGGTAGTAGTGGTAGTAGTAGTAGTAGTTAGTGGTAGTAGTAGTAGCAGTTCTAGTAATAGCAGTAGTAGTAGTAGTAGGTAGTAGTAGGAGTAATAGCAGTAGTAGTAGTAGGTAGTAGTAGGAGTAATAGCAGTACTAGTAGTTGTAGTAGCAGTAGTAGTAATAGCAGTAGTAGTAGTAGGTAGTAGTAGGAGTAATAGCAGTAGTAGTAGTAAGTAGGAGTAATAGCAGTACTAGTAGTAGTAGCAGTAGTAGTAATAGCAGTAGTAGTAGTAGGTAGTAGTAGGAGTAATAGCAGTAGTAGTAGTAGTAGTTCATTTGTAGTAGTAGCAGCAGCAGCAGCAGTAGTAGTAGTAGCAGCAGCAGCAGTAGTAGTAGCAGCAGCAGCAGCAGCAGCAGCAGTAGCAGCAGCAGCAGTAGTAGTAGTAGCAGCAGCAGCAGTAGTGGTAGTAGTTTAGTAGTAGTAGTAGTAGCAGCAGCAGGTAGTGAGACAGGTGCAACTTCTACAACGGCAAAGTCTAAGGATTGGGAAGCCTTGCACTGCTCAAACAACAAGCTCCTCTCTTGGTCTTGCCTTGTCCCAGAATTGCAGGCCTCTGCACTTGGAGACAACTCAATTGCTGAAGCTGCAGGAAAGATGACCATGACACTAGAGCAGCCGAGGGACTTCTATGAACCTGCAGCAAGTATTCTGTTGCAAACTCCCTAGAATGGCAATGATGCAAGAATCTGGCAGATAGCATTGTGTCTGCATCTGTGCATGGCTTCAGATGCCAGGAGAAGTTTGATTAAGAGAGAGAGAGAGAGAGAGAGAGAGAGAGAGAGAGAGAGAGAGAGAGAGATTAGAGGGTTAGTGGAAAGAAGTTCAATGTTCAGAGATGTGAAGAGCACCACTGAAGGTGCCAGGGAAGTATGTGCATAGAATGCCAGTAAAGTACAGTGGGGAAAAGCAGACGACCAAGTGAATGATGCAGAATGGAGGTGGGTGGTAGGCTGACACTGAAGGGTGGGTGCTTGGGGCACATGGTGATGGCACTGTGGGCATGATACCAAGGAATAAATGGGTTCATGGGACAAATGAGGGATCAGATCAACCAAGCAAATATTTTTTAAAATTCTCTCATTTGAAAATTTAACAAGATATGCTGACACTGTAATGAATTAATTTGCATTTCCCTCCTTCTGATTTGCTTCATCAAACTATTCTTTCCACTACAAAATAATTCTTTTTAATTGCCCCAGAAGTTTATCTACACCTATTTCATCACCAAAATACCTCATGACTTTCCCCCACCCCACCCCCCATCACCCCTTTTCCCCCATGCAATATTACTGACAAAAACAAGAAAGTCAAGTCCACCGGTGCAGCAGACCCCTGCAGGGTCAAGGATCACTGACCTTTGCTTGCATCCTTGACCTCTGCAGTTTTGCTGGGCAGACTGAAGGTGGCACTGAGAATGGAGGCAGGGCTGTCTGCCTCTCCCAGGCACCCAAAGGAAGAGGTGAACTGTGCGAAGCAGTCGGGGGGCTGCAAGACAAAGGCATTTGGCTACAGGATTCAAGTGTATGCTGTGTCTGAAGCTGATCAAGGATGTCTCTTTTCTCCTTTAATCTTCTCCCTGGTGATCGACTGGGTGATGAAGACTGTTACGGACCAACCACGGGGCATTCAGTGGACACTCACTGGCAAGCTGGAAGACTTGGACTTCGCAGACGACATCGACCTCCTGTCACACACCCATGGGCACATGCAAGCAAAGACGGAGAGGCTGCACGATATTGCCAAGACAACAGGACTGGAGATCAACGTCCCTAAGACCAAGAGCCTCCGAGTGAACGCCTCCAGGGAAGCTCCCATCACCATGGATGGTCAAGCCATAGAGGACGTCGACCGCTTCACGTACCTGGGCAGCGTGGTCAGCAAGACTGGAGGAACAGACGGAGACGTGAGAGCCAGGATAGGTAAAGCACTACACGCCTTCGTCACCCTGAAACCAGTGTGGAGAAACGAGAGCCTCAGCCGTCACACCAAGCTGAGGATCTTCAACACAAACGTTAAATCTGTGCTGCTCTACGGGTCTGAAACCTGGAGACGTACCAAGAGCATCGGCCACAAGTCTTCATCAACACCTGCCTCCGCCAGATCCTGCGCATCAGATGGTCAGAAAGAATCTCCAACAAAGAACTCTGGCAACGTACCAGGCAGAAGCCGATCGTCAACACCATCCAAAGAAGGAAATGGAAGTGGATCGGGCACACCCTGCGCAGAAACGATGCCAGCATTCCACGCCACGCCTTGGACTGGAACCCCCAGGGTAAACGGTAGACCAGCACTGACCTGGAAAAGAACCCTACAAGCAGAGCTGAGGACAGTCCGGATGACCTGCGGAGAGGCGAAGAGGGCAGCCCAAGACAGACAGAGGTGGAGACTTGCAGTGAAGGCCCTGTGCTCTGACCGGAGCGAAGAGGACTAAGTCAAGTAAGTCAAGGAACTCTGGGAACCGCACAACTTCAAATGCCGTAGCTGCTAGCCAGCTACAGGTCAAACACGATAACCACTCTGCCACAGAGCTCAGCCAGGGGCAACTCCAGGCAGTCAAAGAGGTTCCTAGTGCTGTCCTTCGGCACCAAAATGTGATCAACGGACGGGGTGGATGCATAAACAACGAGCACTCCTACAAGTTCAAGCTAAGCAAATAAGTAATCTGAATTATACATTTATTTCCAGTTATACTGTGTGTAAAAATGAAGATGGACACTTAAAATATGGTGGTGGAGAAACATATAAGCCCTGGAATTCCTCTCCCATTTATGATATTGTCAGTTGGTTGGAAGAAGCTGGTAGAGGACAACTAGCATGTGCATTTTCTGCAGGTCGGACACCTTTCCACTACACGGATCTCTGGTTCAAAAAGGTTACTGTCAGTGAGCATGCATGCTTTCCTGACTTCTGTATGTGCAGGTGTGAATCAACAGACCCTGGAACTTTTTCCCTTTCTTGCCCCGAGGTTTTGCAGCAAGTCAGTCTCCTACTTCTGTCCATCTGTCTCACTGTGGGTCCTTAACTAGTCAGTCTGCCAATCCATGCGAGCATGTGTGCTTATGGATGTGTGCACATGCAAGCAAGCGTGCATGTGTGTGTGGGTGTATGTGAGCAAGCAAGTGTGAGCATGTGCACAAAGTGTGTATGTGTTCATGCATGTGTGTGTGCTTGTGTGTGTATATGTGTGCATGCATTCACATGCATGTGCATGCACATGTGCATTAATGGATGCATACCTTCCTGCCTGCCTGCCTATTTGACTGCTCACGTCTCACCTGAGAGAAGCCAGGAGGAGGATGGTGGTCCTGTGGGGGGTCATCTTCATGCAGCTCCTGCAGGTGGGCATGGCTGTCTTCCCATGGAATGTCTTCCATGTCTATGGCACTCTCTACGGTACTCTTGCGTGACGGCGTAAAGTAGATGGAACTCAGCAGATCCTCCTTCCTCCTGTCCTTTGGTTCCTCCTGACAAAATCCACATCAAAATCTCTCTTTTCTTTCCAAATCTAGAAGTAAAGTCATCCTAAATTTTGACTCGCATCGTCAACACACTATACTTCAAAGGTTGGGCTGCAATGTTCTTCAGAAGGACCTTACAGTATCTACAGAACTGCCTCTAGACTTACCCACACAGTCCTTACAAGATATTTCAAATCACAACTCTCCATCTATTTTACCACTTTAAAGAAATGTAGCACAACTGGAGGAGACTAAAAATATGCTTGCTGCTACAGCAATGCACTGGCCTTACGGCCTAGGTGATAAAATTTCTCTTCATGCTTGTAATTCCAAAATGAGAAAACAGAAAATCTCTCAAATTTAATGCATTGTCCCTTGGGTGAAACTGACCTTGCACCGCATTTCATCAGAATCCGATTTGTTTATTTAATAGTTACTTAGCCAAATAACAAGCGAACAAACTAATGATCTAACAAACTAGCCCACTGAAAAATATAATCTCCTTGGCAGATGTATTGTAACCAGAGTAAGCATGTCAAAAGTCAGAGTCCACTCTTTGAGCCTTACAGGCAAATAGCATCATATTACAAAAGAACCTCTGCAATTTGCCAAGGCCAGTCCAGTTTCACACATAAAATCTATGTGCAAACATTGTGTTCAAATCTTCATGTTCACGTCTCATGCACTTCACACACCTCGCAGCCAAGATTGAATGTCAGGCTCAGCCACAAGTCTTGAAGACAGAATCTTTCTCTGCTGAAACCATGTCTTACCAAAAAAATTTCAAACGTTTTTTTGGTCATAAATATTGCACCACCCTCTTGAATATTTCAATGCCACTTGCCATTCTATCATTATTACCTCTGCTTTCAGGAGAGGTGCTCTACAAAAAGTAGTCTAATACAGTATCTCAGTGAATCTCAAGCTGCACTCATTAGATATTAGACAATTTTTCATAGTGCATTTAATGATGTCCATCATTACATCAATTTAAATCTTGATGGAATTGAATTTGAAAGGAGAATTTCTCATCACTATGACAGAACTAAGAACAAATTTGCAATAATTTAGAACATGGCACCAAATGTTGCTATTTCAAGAGCAAGGACAAACGTCACACCAACCAAAGACTGGTTGGAACCTGGCATTCCTGTACCACCACCAACTCCGCTGTCCTCACTATCATCAGCATCTCCCAAGGGCTGAACTCGCTCCTCCTGAAAGATCACTAACTCATAACACCCTTTCTTGATACAAAACCCATTTCCAAACTTGCACACGGGAGTCTTTGGTAGTTCAAAAGGTGTCTTCCCTTTGTCACATTAGCAAGCAATCTATCTTTCGATTTTAAACAGCTCTACGAGCAGTGAGTTTATGGAAGATGTGTGGAGTTTTTTCGCTCTGGAAAGGCAACACGCCAAAGGAGGCATTCAACTTCGACCATTACAAGATATCAAAGCCTCCACAGACCTATTTACACCTAAAACGTTGCATGTGTATTTTGTGGGAGCAAAAGTGAAGAAATGTGTAGTTTTGTAATTGAATGTGTAGAATTTCTCGCCACCCTATTACAAAACCAAAAGCAATGTTTGCCTTTTTTTACTACATGTAGTTCGCATTTATTCATTGCATCATGAAGTTCATCAATCAAGATCATTTTTCCATGTGCGGTTTATTGACTAAGACTGACAGCACACTAACTTTTGTTTCAGCTTGCCTTTCGCTTGACTCACTTGATCCGCTTCCTTGTGGGATACACTATTCACATGACGGGTACAATCAAACTTCCCACAGTGGCTGACGGAAAAATGGGAGTCGCAGACAGTGCAATGAGCAAACTGTTTTCCTTTCCGCAAAGTGACAAGGCATGGGTATTCCTCATGGTATTTTGGCAGAAAGACTTGGCTCGGCACTTTGCTCGTCTTCTTTTTGGTTGGTGGCATTTCGGAGTCATTTTCTTCACAGTTCTCATCTTCAGTTTCGTGTGCTCTTCGTTTAGCCATTGTCTCAAAAAGCGCACGTGGGTTGGCAGTAAGCCTAACGCGTTCAGTTGTGCCCAGTATTCGCTTGGAGAAGCCGATTCTGCACTAACAAGCTACAACGCAACGCCCGTGCTGCACGCAGCAAACGGCTTCCGACCGAAAACATGGATTGGAAAATAAATCGGTCAAGCGAGATGATGAAAATTGCGGATTCTGATATGCGTAGCCGAAATAGTACCGTTTATGTAGAAAACAATAGACTTGCGTAGTTGCGTAGTATAGTATGCAAATTCGTAGTTTACTACGCTCAATGTGTAGTGTAAACAGGTCTGCCTCCAGATCGATGAAGTAATTGGAAAAAATATAAAAACCCTTGAAATTAAGTTGAAACATGCAAACTCTATCCAGTACATGAAAAAAGAAAGAATGAATGAATGAAGTGTTACAGCCTAACCGACTTTGTAGGCTATGTAAGGCCCGTGACCATGAACTCACTAGAGCTCCTTTGAGTAACAGCTAATCACTAGAGCTCCTTTGAGTAACAGCAAATCACTAGAGCTCCTTTGAGTAACAGCAAATCACTAGAGCTCCTTTGAGTAACAGCAAATCACTAGAGCTCCTTTGAGTAACAGCAAATCACAAATCTTAATTTGCCCTTATTTAAATGGAGACACAGTGGGTCTATTCTCACCCCCAACACACAGGGGGTTTGCAGCACAGACCCTGGGATATCACAGGATTATGCATGGAGATTATTTCTGATTCACAAGGGATGACACTGGTCAAGAGTACAGGACATACTTAGTGGGTGAATGGCTGACCAGTCAGACAAGGACACTGGTCAAGAGTACAGGACATACCTGCTGGGTGAATGGCTGACCAGTCAGACAAGGACACTGGTCAAGAGTACAGGACATACCTGCTGGGTGAATGGCTGACCAGTCAGACAAGGACACTGGTCAAGAGTACAGGACATACCTGCTGGGTGAATGGCTGACCAGTCAGACAAGGACACTGGTCAAGAGTACAGGACATACTTAGTGGGTGAATGGCTGACCAGTCAGACAAGGACACTGGTCAAGAGTACAGGACATACTTAGTGGGTGAATGGCTGACCAGTCAGACAAGGACACTGGTCAAGAGTACAGGACATACTTAGTGGGTGAATGGCTGACCAGTCAGACAAGGACACTGGTCAAGAGTACAGGACATACTTAGTGGGTGAATGGCTGACCAGTCAGACAAGGACACTGGTCAAGAGTACAGGACATACCTGCTGGGTGAATGGCTGACCAGTCAGACAAGGACACTGGTCAAGAGTACAGGACATACTTAGTGGGTGAATGGCTGACCAGTCAGACAAGGACACTGGTCAAGAGTACAGGACATATCTGCTGGGTGAATGGCTGACCAGTCAGACAAGGACACTGGTCAAGAGTACAGGACATACTTAGTGGGTGAATGGCTGACCAGTCAGACAAGGACACTGGTCAAGAGTACAGGACATACCTGCTGGGTGAATGGCTGACCAGTCAGACAAGGACACTGGTCAAGAGTACAGGACATATCTGCTGGGTGAATGGCTGACCAGTCAGACAAGGACATTGGTCAAGGCCACAGGACATACCTGCTGGGTGAATGGCTGACCAGTCACAGACAGGGACGACAGGGCTGCCATGCTGGAAGGCATGAAGCTTTGTGAGGAATGAGGCTGGAAGGACATAGTTCCTGCAGACGTCCTGAAACATTCACATGAATGAATGAATGAATGAATGAATGAATGAATGAATGAGGTTTTATGACCTATCAATCATAGTACGCCATATAAGGCCACCAACTACAAACATCACCAGAGCTGGTTAAAGCAAGAACACTTGGCGCTTTCCTTAGTTGTCAGCTTTCTCCGCATCATGTAGGGAGACAGGCTGGGTCTATTCTTACCTCCATACTGCAGGGAATGAAACATCCACATTATACCATAGGATCCATTGTAATTACAATACTCTGCTGTGCCTTACTGCTATAGATAATGTTTGCAAAGAAACATGCACATTACACCATGGGATCTATTGTAATTACAATACTCTGCTGTGCCTTACTGCTACATGTATAGATAATGTTTGCAAAGAAACATGCACATTACACCATGGGATCCATTGTAATTACAATACTCTGCTGTGCCTTACTGCTATAGATAATGTTTGCAAAGAAACATGCACATTACACCATGGGATCCATTGTAATTACAATACTCTGCTGTGCCTTACTGCTATAGATAATGTTTGCAAAGAAACATGCACATTACACCATGGGATCTACTGTAATTACAATACTCTGCTGTGCCTTATTGCTACATGTATAGATAATGTTTGCAAAGAAACATGCACATTACACCATGGGATCTATTGTAATTACAATACTCTGCTGTGCCTTACTGCTACATGTATAGATAATGTTTGCAAAGAAACATGCACATTACACCATGGGATCTACTGTAATTACAATACTCTGCTGTGCCTTACTGCTACATGTATAGATAATGTTTGCAAAGAAACATGCACATTACACCATGGGATCCATTGTAATTACAATACTCTGCTGTGCCTTACTGCTACATGTATAGATAATGTTTGCAAAGAAACATGCACATTGCACCATGGGATCTATTGTAATTACAATACTCTGCTGTGCCTTACTGCTACATGTATAGATAATGTTTGCAAAGAAACATGCACATTACACCATGGGATCTATTGTAATTACAATACTCTGCTGTGCCTTACTGCTATAGATAATGTTTGCAAAGAAACATGCCCATTACACCATGGGATCCATTGTAATTACAATACTCTGCTGTGCCTTACTGCTACATGTATAGATAATGTTTGCAAAGAAACATGCACATTGCACCATGGGATCTATTGTAATTACAATACTCTGCTGTGCCTTACTGCTACATGTATAGATAATGTTTGCAAAGAAACATGCACATTACACCATGGGATCTATTGTAATTACAATACTCTGCTGTGCCTTACTGCTATAGATAATGTTTGCAAAGAAACATGCACATTACACCATGGGATCTATTGTAATTACAATACTCTGCTGTGCCTTACTGCTATAGATAATGTTTGCAAAGAAACATCCACATTGCACCATGGGATCTATTGTAATTACAATACTCTGCTGTGCCTTACTGCTACATGTATAGATAATGTTTGCAAAGAAACATGCACATTACACCATGGGATCTATTGTAATTACAATACTCTGCTGTGCCTTACTGCTCATGTATAGATAATGTTTGCAAAGAAACATGCACATTGCACCATGGGATCCATTGTAATTACAATACTCTGCTGTGCCTTACTGCTACATGTATAGATAATGTTTGCAAAGAAACATGCACATTACACCATGGGATCTATTGTAATTACAATACTCTGCTGTGCCTTACTGCTACATGTATAGATAATGTTTGCAAAGAAACATGCACATTACACCATGGGATCTATTGTAATTACAATACTCTGCTGTGCCTTACTGCTACATGTATAGATAATGTTTGCAAAGAAACATGCACATTACACCATGGGATCTATTGTAATTACAATACTCTGCTGTGCCTTACTGCTACATGTATAGATAATGTTTGCAAAGAAACATGCACATTACACCATGGGATCTATTGTAATTACAATACTCTGCTGTGCCTTACTGCTACATGTATAGATAATGTTTGCAAAGAAACATGCACATTACACCATGGGATCTATTGTAATTACAATACTCTGCTGTGCCTTACTGCTACATGTATAGATAATGTTTGCAAAGAAACATGCACATTACACCATGGGATCTATTGTAATTACAATACTCTGCTGTGCCTTACTGCTACATGTATAGATAATGTTTGCAAAGAAACATGCACATTACACCATGGGATCCATTGTAATTACAATACTCTGCTGTGCCTTACTGCTACATGTATAGATGTTTGCAAAGAAACATGCACATTACACCATGGGATCTATTGTAATTACAATACTCTGCTGTGCCTTACTGCTACATGTATAGATAATGTTTGCAAAGAAACATGCACATTACACCATGGGATCTATTGTAATTACAATACTCTGCTGTGCCTTACTGCTACATGTATAGATAATGTTTGCAAAGAAACATGCACATTACACCATGGGATCTATTGTAATTACAATACTCTGCTGTGCCTTACTGCTACATGTATAGATAATGTTTGCAAAGAAACATGCACATTACACCATGGGATCTATTGTAATTACAATACTCTGCTGTGCCTTACTGCTACATGTATAGATAATGTTTGCAAAGAAACATGCACATTACACCATGGGATCTATTGTAATTACAATACTCTGCTGTGCCTTACTGCTATATGTATAGATAATGTTTGCAAAGAAACATGCACATTACACCATGGGATCTATTGTAATTACAATACTCTGCTGTGCCTTACTGCTACATGTATAGATAATGTTTGCAAAGAAACATGCACATTACACCATGGGATCCATTGTAATTACAATACTCTGCTGTGCCTTACTGCTACATGTATAGATAATGTTTGCAAAGAAACATGCACATTACACCATGGGATCCATTGTAATTACAATACTCTGCTGTGCCTTACTGCTACATGTATAGATAATGTTTGCAAAGAAACATGCACATTGCACCATGGGATCTACTGTAATTACAATACTCTGCTGTGCCTTACTGCTACATGTATAGATAATGTTTGCAAAGAAACATGCCCATTACACCATGGGATCCATTGTAATTACAATACTCTGCTGTGCCTTACTGCTACATGTATAATGTTTGCAAAGAAACATGCACATTACACCATGGGATCTATTGTAATTACAATACTCTGCTGTGCCTTACTGCTACATGTATAGATAATGTTTGCAAAGAAACATGCACATTACACCATGGGATCCATTGTAATTACAATACTCTGCTGTGCCTTACTGCTACATGTATAGATAATGTTTGCAAAGAAACATGCACACACATAAGCACACAAACAAATGAGCATGAGAAGACTCTCCAATGTTAGGCCTCTTCCCAAGCTGCATCAGTGGTCTCCCTTTGCATCGCTGTGGTGTTGTACAATAGGCCTGTTCAGGAGGCGCAGCACTGCGAAGCGCTGCACAGCGCTGCACGTGTTTCACTCCTGAACAGCAATTTTGGGGCGGGATTCACTCAGCGCTGAGCATCACAGATCCGAGGTGATTCACACGATTTTCAAAATGGCGTTTCGATCCCGCACTGGCCGTCGATGCATAAAATAACCCTCAGAAACATCATTTTGGGACTGGAACGGGCTTTATTTGCCCCAAGCGCTCTGTATGCGCGAGTAATGGCAAGTAAGGATGACACAGTAGTGGACTTTATTCATGATGAATACATTTAAACATGCATAAACGATGTCTGTGGCAAAGAAAACACTTTCTTAGCATCTAGCAACACAACATGCGGCGCAGAAGATTTGCCTCCCTTTTAACAAGTGAAGTGCTGCACTACATCTGTAGGTGTTCATGAGAGGCAAAGAGCGCTCAATTGCCAACATGAAGCGCTTCATACTCCTGAACAAGCCTTTTGTGTGTGTTCTCTTAAGGAAAAAGAAAGAAAGAAAAAGAAAAAGAAAAAGAAAGAAAGAAAGAAAGACAGACAGAAAGAAAGAAAGAAAGAAAAAGAAAGAAAGAAAGACAGAAAGAAAGAAAGACAGAAAGAAAGAAAGAAAGAAAGACAGAAAGAAAGAAGTTGTGGTTATGGTAATCTGACCGACCCTAAACTTTTTTATCATTAAAAAAGTAAACAATAAACTGCACGCTGCCCCATCTACCCTGCTCTATAATTGCTCCATGAATCCACCATTTAGGGTTTTAAACAGTGTTTATCCAGGATTCCTGTGCAAAATTATTACACCAATATTTGCTCTCCGGCAATTAATAGTATGCCTTCAGGGACATGTTCTGTAATGTTGAACTGAGAGCACTGATCGGCACATGTTGTCACATATCGCAATGGACAGTAAATGCAGACTAGTTTTTATCTGCCGCGACAGTGCGAGACAACACAAGGGCATGGCGAATACTACGACAGATGAATGCGGTACAGAATCAAATGTTCTTCAGTTCAGTTCATGAGTTCGGAACATGGGAAGTTCTTGTTCTCAGGTCACAGCACCATCTC
>JAWQFJ010000452.1:0-22500 GCA_034096865.1 Theodoxus fluviatilis
ACTTAACATTTCCATTCCTTCCGTTCTCATCTTAAATGCATGGTAAATGTACATACTCACTCTACGGATCGTAGCATAGTCATTGGTTGCTAGAAGCTCTTTGATAGTCTCATTTACATCGAGATGCGGAAATGGCATTAAAAATCTTTCTCGTAGTCCACACAAAGCAGGGCAATGACACAGAAAATGCACTTCAGTCTCCTCCTCTTCTACACATGTAGGGCAAACATTATAGAAAGTCGGGAGACTGTATCTATGTTTGTGAACATACAAGTCACTGACTCCAAATCGGAACCGTATCAAAGCATCTCTAAAACATTTCTTATCTAATGCGTACAGATATGGTTCTTGCTCTCGAACTGTTTTATACAGTCTGTAGAAGGAATACCGATTGCTATGTTGTAACATTTGCCTCCACTCACTATCAAAATCAGCTACTAATTTTTCTTTGAGATTCTTAAGGAATGCTCTTTTATTTTCTACAGCTTGTCTTGTCCATTCTCTTTCCATGTTGTATTTGTAGAGCAGAGTTTTTATACTTGTTACCCAATTGAGTTGACCTTCAGGTAAGTTACACATCATTTGATACACTCTGAATGGATATCTGTGTTGGTCCATGCTAATTATTCTTAACCAATAATTGATCGACCTTACGATAGCATTTACGTATAACGGGTATCTACCTGTGTCACCGTATATCATTACATTCGGGGTTCTGGCTGAAACATTCAAAAACCACTTCAGTACAAACAAATGGACACTTTCAATGCGTTTACAGTCACTGAAGCCCCACACTTCCGAACCATAAAGCAATATTGGCTGGATTTGCGCATCAAAAACCTTGAACAGTACGTCAGGGGTGACAAATGCTAATTTCCGCAGCGACTTCAAAACTTGAATAGCGGCTGCTTTAGCCCTTCCTGCAATATCTGTCATAATCGTATTGGTACATAATCTTGTGGTTAGTGTTACACCCAGATACTTGTATTGACTGACCACTTCCAATCTGTCGTTACCAAGCGTCCATTTCTCATGAGCTGCCACGTAACCACCGTTTCTAAAAATGACAACTTTCGTTTTATCTGTGTTCACAATTAGTCCAAGCTTATCCGCTGCTCTTTTGAGACTGTTGATTTGATTTTGGAGACCAGGTACAGTATCTGACAACAGGACAATGTCATCAACGAAAAGCAATAGAAAAATATCAACCCCGTTTGGTTCTATTTGTAGACCATGTTTCCCCTTTTCAATTATTTCTCTGCTAAGGTAAGAGACAAGGTAGGAAAAAAGTACAGGACTCATTTTGCATCCCTGCTTCAGGCCCCGGAAACAATCAAAGAATCTTGAGGTCCCCCCGGAGCATCGAACACCGCACTTCACGGTTTCATATACTGACCTGAGCATGTGACTCATTTTCCCCTTGATTCCACACGCTTCTAACACATTCCAAAGAGCTTGTCTGTTCACAGTGTCAAAAGCTTTTTTAAATCAACAAATAGAGCATACACTTTCCTTCGTCTCTGGAGATATTTCTGAACTATACTGTGTAAAACAAACACATTATCCACTGTAGAATATCCTCTTCTGCATCCCGCTTGCTCCTCACCGATAAGCTCATTCTCATCTGCCCAAGCCTGAAGCCTCACATTCAGAATGTGGAAAAAAACTTTACTTAGGGAACTGCATAGAGAAATACCCCTGTAGTTATCTAGTACATTCAGTTCACCCTTCTTGTGTATAGGCACAATTAAGGAATTGCACCAGATTGTAGGGAATGAGGCTTGTCTAAAGATCTCATTAAAAAGCTTAAACAGCAGAGGCAAAAGCACTGATCCTGTACACTTTAGCATCTCAGAGAGTACACCATCCGCCCCTGGAGCTGATCTAGACCGCAGCTGTCTGATGGCTGTAGATATCTCCGTATTTGTTATTTCAGAGTTTAAAACACTGTCATCTGGGACACTTAGTTGTCTATGACATATTGTTTCTATCGCTTCTGTCCTATCAGGCAAACTGTACACATTCTGGAAGTGATCTGCCCATGCGTTAGGATCTATGTTTGGTAGTATTTTGTGTCTACCGTTTATAGACCTGATTTGTTTCCAAAACACTGTTGAATCAGCAATATTAGCGTTCAGATACTCTGTAAATGATTGTCTGAAATTGCCTTTTTTCAACCTGATCAACTGCTTGTAGTAATTTCGCTTTTTTGTGTAGGCTTCCCTATCTTTCACGTCTCTGGAGCGAAGAAATTTTCCCAACTGCTTGTTTGCCGACTTTTTTGCTTCAACACAGTCTTTATCATACCATCTGTTTAGCAAGCTATGATTACCCTGCCAAACCCGCTTCTTCATAAAATCAGCCGCATCTACCAAACACGTTGTCAAATCTCTCGTGGCAGAGTTCACATCGAAGCTACTTTCTTCCCAATAGGATTTATCAGTGAACTGAGTCAACCCCTGCTGGACATTCATGTTAAATTCCTCAGCTCGGCCCGAATTCCATATAATCTTAATAGTTGCACCAGAGAACTGCTCATGCCCTCTGTCAACACAATGTTGACTCATAAAAATCAAATTCAGATACATATGTGAAGACAATGCCAGCTCACCGATTCCAAACGACACACAGCAAGATAAAATGTCATCTGTTGCAATACAATAATCTATTACGCTACAACCACGTGGTGATACAAACGTATAACCGCAGGAATTCTCTGTGTCGACACAGCCGTTGAGAATAGTCAAGTCAAAAGCAATACACAGTTCCAGTAGGGATTTACCAAACCCATTAATAGTTATGTCGGATGATGACCGTATGTCGTCGAGTGTACAGGAGCGCATATCACCCAAATAATTGTCATTAGTAGTGTTCATGGACCCAGTCCTTGCGTTGAAGTCCCCACAAAGAAGTAACGAACAATTGTTGTGTGCTTCTGTCATCTCTAAAATGCAGTTGCCTAGGATGTCTATTCCATTATTTTCATCACTTCCTTCATAATACGGGGAGCCGATTGGCGGGATGTATAAATTGAACATCAGGACATCTCTTTCAACACCAAAAAGCTCCTTGCACACTTTAAATACAAGTATATTTTCATAACTACACTTTAGCAACTTGAAGAACCGTGCTATGGACTGATGAATTAAACAAACTATTCCTCCAGACGGACGACCTTTAACTGAAAGTTTTTTTGCAGGTGATAGAAAACAGTTGTATTCGGGTAAGCAATGAGACAGGTCTATGCTATACACAAAGGTTTCGCATAAA
Organism: Theodoxus fluviatilis; assembly: GCA_034096865.1. Lineage (NCBI taxonomy): Eukaryota > Metazoa > Mollusca > Gastropoda > Cycloneritida > Neritidae > Theodoxus > Theodoxus fluviatilis. Next base: position 3,271 of record JAWQFJ010000452.1, read on the forward strand.
CATGAGAAAGTTGCAGATTTCAATACTTCGATGAAGTCGGGTTCATCAACTTTGGGAATTAAACCTTCAACGTTCCATACCAAAAGGCGAAATGAAGTAGAAAGTTCGGAAACGTAGTCATTCACATTACCATTGTCAGTTGCTGTGTCCGGGCCTCGGCCGTACCCCTATCTGCCGGTGAGAGAGAGAGAGAGAGAGAGAGAGAGAGAGAGAGAGAGAGAGAGAGAGAGAGAGTCCAGCAGTATGATTATCATCTGTGAGGCAGAAGACGCATCCATATGCTGAGTGGAAATGACAGGAGGGTTGGGATGAGAGGGTGATAGGGTGCAAAACATCACAAGGATAGTGATGAATGAGAGAGAGAGAGAGAGAGAGAGACGAGAGAGAGAGAGAGAGAGAGAGAGAGCGAGAGAGAGAGCGGGAGAGAGAGCGCAACATAGTATCAGAGACAGAGCAACAGAGTAACAGAAAGAGTGTATAACAGAGGAACAGCGAGTGCAGCAGTGTGTAATAGAGTGTGTAACAAAGAGAGAGAATGTCTGAGGTGTAAACACACACACACACAAGCAAGCGCACACACACACACACACACACACACACACACACACACACACACACACACAAACACACACACACACACGGAGAGAGACAGACAGACAGACAGACAGACAGACAGGCAGACAGGCAGACAGAGACAGACAGAAGAGAGAGAGAGAGAGAGAGAGAGAGAGAGAGAGAGAGAGAGAGAGAGAGAGAGAGAGAGAGAGAGAGAGAGAGAGCACAAAAGCACATGAATGTTGCAGTGCATTGTTTTATGGTGATAGAAAATTCTTGCCGTCATATTTCGTCCCCAAAAAATGACGAGGAATTGCTCGTTTCTTTGGTACTGACGTGTGGCAGAGAAACATCCCATCCCCTCAAAGAGATTGCTGTTTGAAGTCACCATGGCAACGGCAACAAGGACTTGCGTCAGACGTTTTTGCGTGTAGTGGTAATTCATTTCAGTCTGACACCTTTATCTAAATGCTGCTTTTATGGGTCTGTTTTTTTCCCCTGTCTTTCTACATTCAAAGGACACCGCCCCTTTTTCTTTGATCGTTTGTGTATGTGTGTGTGCGTGTGCGTGCGTGTGTGCGTGTCTCTGTGTGTGTGCGTGTCTCTGTGTGTCTGCATGTGTGTGTGCGTGTGTTTGCGTGTGTGTGTGTGTGTGTGTGCGTGTGTATGTGTGCATGTGCGCGCGCGGGCGTGTGTGCGCACTCCTTGTCTGCGTCTGTCTGCCTACATATCCGGCCATTTGTCTTTAAGTCGTCCAGTTTTGTCAGTGTGTTTTTATATTATTTCTTTATAGAACATGATGACACCTAAATAAATGTGTAAGGTGTCCATCTTCAGTACCGGTCTTTCCCTTCCTGTGTTGCAGTCGTATGATATGGGAACAAGCAAAAAATACGGCTCCGGCTCCAGCTACGGCTACAAGGGTCCCAGCACCAGCTACGCTCCCCCACAGCGCTCGCTGAGTTACGATCCCCAGTCCAAGTACGGGGGCGCCCCTGACAAGGCCAAGCACTCGATGGAACCACGCTCTCCCTACTCCTACGGCTCCTCCCACGACAGGTACCCTTCCCTCGACAGGTGGGTGCTCACCCGTCACGCACGCACTCACTCTTGCATTCACGCTTGCAGACACGGGGACGCTGCACACACACAGACACTGTTTGCAGAATGTGGATGATGGGGTCTGAGAGCCCCGTCACGCCAGGCGAGACCTCGGTCGGATGGCGACTGTGGCAGTCGTGTATGATTCTGTAGAAGTGTAGAGAGAGAATGAAAAGACCCCACCCCCAACCTCTTTCTCCAACCCTCTGCTGAGAAATCGAGTAACATTCGATGTTTATCAGAATCGATGAACGTGATATTGCGTTCTGTTGTTTCAATGAAAAGCGTGCCCGTCATATTTGTTGAGGTATGGTTCGTTGTAAATCACTTCTGGAGACCATTTTGGCCACAAAGTAAAACGTGACAGTCGATTAGTATTTTATTGCAGAAACTTGATCTTTGGAATTACTTTTCTGAAATGATCAATAGAACGCGGCGAGATTGATTTCAAAACACTCCTACATCCCCCCCCCCCCCCCCCCCCCCCCCCCCCCCGGCAAAGATAAATTCCAGCACTCGTCGGTTGATATGATTGAAAAGCCTCTTGTGATCATGTGCAGCGCAGACAACACGGCAGTGAATTCCATTCCAAAATAATGTATAAAATTTTATATTTAGATATTACACGGGATTGTTACATTACATCGCCATTACCGATCTCGCCTGTTGCGACGAGGCCCTCAGTTGAGCAGACGAACTAACGGTGCTGTGTACCAACGTCGCCTGCACGTCTTTCCCACACCACAATTACTTACACTCAGTGACTTCCAGTAACTATGTTAGTCTAATGCCCCTAACTCACACCTTATACACAGCCAGTCCTCTTTCTTTTGTTTAACAGCATCCATGCGCTACCTTTCACTCGCTCGTTGTTTTATTGGTCCATCTACTAATTGAAGTTGATTATCTCACATGCCTAGCTAGTGGCTACTGACTTATTAGTGAGGAATTGTTCTGACTCACTCGGTGAACTGATGACGTTCTGTATCCCTCTTGCTCGGGTGTGACTCATCTGTCTTTGCCTCCGGATATATATACTGATTCGCACTGCGTAGAATACTGTTTCCTCACAGAATCTTCTTGAGCCGATTTAGGTATATGGTTTCTTTTAACCACATTTACTGTTAAATCTTTTAGTGTTCTTTTCATGCTGTCATTTTATTTTTTTTAATTTTTATTGTCATGTACTCTTGTGTTTTATAGACGTTATTAACCATTGCTAAAGCCTACGTATAGTTGGCTCTTTCGTGTTAACACCATTAATCTGACTAGATTCTTCTTACCTAACATTTTTCAGAATCATCGTAGGCAGCATGATCAAACCTTCCTCTTTTTTCTCTTTTGTTCTTATATCCCCCCCTTCGTGTAGAAACAGTTCTCTTTTCTTTTCCACCCTTTTCATCCTACTAACTCATTCATCCTGCCATCCCCCTCTGCATCATCACATAGCGAGAACATCTCACACTTCACCAGTCTCTGTATCAACGTTTGCTGCACCGCCTTTCTGCAGAAGCAGCATAGGGGGCAAGGACCGATACCCCAGTCAGGACCGGTCCTCGCTCAGGAGCGGTTACCTGTCGGACTACGGCGGCAGCCCGAGGTCCTACGGATCCTGGGACCGCGCCTCCACCAAATCCTCCCGCTCTCGCGAGGGTTCACCCGTCTCCAACAGGTCAGGAGCCGCAATCCATGGGCATGGCGGATTGGCTACCGCGCATGCGCGAAAACTGCGCGGGAAGGATTATGCGGGAAAGGCACCGAGCGGACTGAAGGAAGGGAAGCCAGTGTGCTAGAGATGGAGAATGGGATTTGGTCTTATTGCTGTAAAACATGTAGCGTAATGTTTAAAAAGAGCGTTTGTACACACTCTGGTTCGATTTCCATTTTATATCTAGTCCCATTTCATAACATTACATTTTGTTCTTTTTTCATCACCACCGCATTCGACCCATTATTCAACACTAGCAATAACCTAGAATCTCAGTACCTCTCTAGCTTGGGTGTTTTGATATGTAACCCGATTTCTGTAACAGTGGAATAGTTAGAAATACATTTTTTATGCTTTTCCCTCGTAGACAAAATTGTAACTTTTCGTTGCGAAAGCACTGCTTCCATCGATGTATCAACCTCAGCCGTCTTCCCGCTCAATCCAGTGCAGTATTCGCGCATGCTTTACTCTGTACGACTCCACGCTGGCCGCAGTAAGCAGTGTTGTGCCCTCAGTAGACGGCATCACTAGAAGTGTGTGTTCGTCGTAGGATGTGTACAGGCACGTATCACTCGCTCGTTACACTGCTTGTCTACTTACCTGCCTGTGGTTTGGAGATATTACACGAGGCTGTGACCCACACTACGATATTGCAGAGAACTGATTATTTTCTGTGTGCGTGAATGTTCTTTAGGTTAATTTACAATGAAATATACTTGTATTTGATTATATTATGGTGTGGAAGGTCAAAGATGATAAGACAAAGCAAGCTACAGTTTTGATTATCTGCTGATGGTCGCAGAGGGTTCCGAAACCGTTTCTAAGAAGGAAGATGAATGTAGTCATGTTGCACTAGAAGGAACCTCACAGTATTATCAGTGTGAGTTGTCATCCACGACAGGGGGCGGCTTCATGATCATCGCAACCACTTCCTACAGATCTCATAATGGATGCCTCAAACACGTTTATTATACGAAAGCTCAAATTTAGTTGTGGTATAAACAAAGGTTAAGTAATTTTGAAAAGTCAATAAACACGTTTGCATTCATTCTTGCACTTATATGTGTTACTTGTTGTTTTATTGGCCTTGACTATACATGTACATATATGCTTGTTGATGACCTTGAAACAGACTTCACCTATTCATCATATCTCAATCCACTTCCACTTTTCCCTCTCTCCCTTTGCAGATCCTCTCGCTTCGACTACAGCAGTAGTGCCTCCCCCTATTCCACCTATTCTTCCTACAAGAGCGGAAGTGACGTGTCCCCGGTAGCCAAGCGCTACGAGCGGCCCCCCGCCAAGCCCTTCGTGCCCCCTGCCTCCACTCGGGACTTCGGCACGGACTACAGCAAGACCCGCTCCAAGGTAGCCTCGACCCCGGATCGACGACGACGCAGCCAGCAGCAGCAGGACAGTAGCGAGTCCGAGCTGGACGACAGCTCCCCAGAGGCAGAGAAGGACACAGCTAAAATACGGTAAGCTACAGACAAGATCTGAAATTATTAGACTTGATCATAAAAATCCAGGTCTTTTGTCTGTCTCGAAAACTGAGAAATCACGGTGCAACAGACTCCACATCCAGCGTTACTATTATAGTTATATCAAGGAATTTTGGTTTTGCCGTCGGTTTATTATATTTCTTGGAGTGACAGTTATTGACCATTACCGCAGTAAGCTTCGAAAATGCACAAGTTGTTGTCCTCCGAGTTCATGAGAAAGACCTTAAATTGTTTTTGAGACAGATAACTGTCAGCCTTTAATTCACTAAGATCATCAGTGGCTTTGAATGTTATGGAAGAAAACTAATTTATGCGGCGGAAATAATGTTCTGTCTTCTCTTCTCGTGTTAAACTTGTGAAAGCGTCCATCGCTCTTCCGTAGACTGTCATCACTTTTCGGCAGATTGTCTGATGCTCAATTACAGGACGTACCTTTTCCAATAGTTCTCAAGGACATCTTTCTCGTGAATCACGACTTATCCATCTAAGATTTTAATACCCCTACAACGAGGGCAAGCTTATCCAGTGTGACAGAATCTGTGGAATGCCTGTACAACCATATTGGCAATAGAAGAGAATCTGTCTTGGTCCTCACATTGACTAACAGCACATCCAGCATCACACTCATTACACATTGAGCATCCCCAAATCCTCTGACATCACAGACGTGTCCCTTCACCCAAACAGGTACCTGATTTGTCGCGCCACTTCCCCCATACCTGAGAGCGAGCCCACCACTCGAGAAAGCCGCGCGAGGGAGAAGGAGAAGAAGGAGGACGAGGATCCGTCCATCGCTCGAACTCGAAGAATCAAGCTCCCACGCCGTGAGTCCCGCCACAAAGCTCCCGCCACAGTCGACATCGCAGTCCAGACCAACCTAGAGCAACAGGTATGGGGAGAGAGAGAGAGAGAGAGAGAGAGAGAGAGAGAGAGAGAGAGAGAGAGAGAGAGAGAGAGAGAGAGAGAGAGAGAGAGAGAGAGAGAGAGAGAGAGAGAGAGAGAGAGAGAGAGAGAGAGAGAGAGAGAGAGAGAGAGAGAGAGAGGGAGAGAGAGAGAGAGAGAGAGAGAGAGAGAGAGAGAGAGAGAGAGAGAGAGAGAGAGAGTGATACGCTTTTATTTAGGCCGACGACCCATCTCAGGTTTCAGATATACAGATTAAATATATAAAAACAATATACATTAAAAGATGGATTGAGATACACGACGAAATTTATAATACAACCGTAATTCATAGTGTTATGTACAGTTTCTCCCTCCAAGGATTCGGCCCGAAGCGGCTTGGACTCTCTCAGATAGAGAGAGAGAGAGAGAGAGAGAGAGAGAGAGAGAGAGAGAGAGAGAGAGAGAGAGGGAGGGAGGGAGGGAGGGAGAGACGTTTTGGATCATAGTGCACATGTACGCATATGCGGTTTTTCAATCGTTTTTGAGAGCGCGCGCGTGTTTGTGTGTGTGTGTGTGTGTGTGTGTGTGTGTGTGTGTGTGTGTGTGTGTGTGACACAGTATTATTAACGGACAGTATGTATGGTGTGACGCTTGCATCAAAACAAGACATAGCACACATACATTCTTCAGTACAAATACACACGGCGTCACCAGTACTGGAGTGCAGTCGAGGATGCTTGGACACTGACCCAGGCAGCCTGCACTCGTCCTACTCCCTGTTCCTTGCAGGCCACCAAGCGGCTGCGCGACAGAGACAAGGGCGGCGGGTTAGGGGGTGGCACGGGAAAAGCTTCGGGGTCTGGAGTGAGCACGGGCAAGACTTCCGTTGGCGGCGGCAACAGCGATACGTTCTACAAGTACAGGGACAAGATCATTGGGCCCTCCAAGACGTCCACCTCCTCCTACAGCGCTGCCAGACCCTCGTCCAGGAGCTCCATCAAGGACGAGCCGCGACGCACCAGCTACAGGGAGGAGGTGGCCGAACCCCCGAGGGAGCGGTCCTGGAGGGAGGCTGTCTACGGGGAACCCCCCTCCTCCGTCAGGTGAGCAGTGTGTGTGGTCTGCTTTGCATAGAGCTAGGCAGTTGCCTCAGACTTCTCACTGGAACTACCAAGTCTGACACGCAGAGCTCTCCGGGAGTGAAATGAACAGATCAGGTAGTATATTCGATGTCGGACGGTGACAGTAATCGAGTAAAGTAGCTGGGTTATTGAATACCTAAGTAAGGTAGAGTTTCGGTGCAGAATACAGTTATTTAGCCATTGAATTGATAACGTAATGAAGAAATATGTGTTTTAATTTCTGGATGGCCATACGACTGGATTCATGCATTATAGTCATTTTAAATTATATTTCATGTTCCTCTCCTTCATGACAGAAATGTATCCATTGCAGTCATGCAATGCATGGTGGAAATGTTGAATAGTTGTCGGTTTTCAATTATTAATAACCATCTGAAGGTCGTTCATCTCGCCCGTCATCATTTTATCATGTTCACGGTGTTTTACATCATTTTATTAGATACATTACACATCTATCCTATTCGAATTATTGTACAGTAGTACTATAGCGATCATAGTATTTACTGTTATATGTCGTCATACACTCAATTCACTTGCAGCTCTCATAGTTCTGGCTTTCATGTGTATCTCATGTATAATTGTACTGTATAATATTTATTTTTTATCATGTCAATGAATTAACCTATGTTGTGTATAATACTTCACTGTGCAAAAATTCATTCACGCGCAACCATAACAATCAAGCTGCTTTATTATTGATGTTAGTCAAAATATTTACAACCGTACTTTCAACATTTGTGAAAACGCCATGCCATTGACAAGTTAGCTCAGCAAAGCTTGACTGAAATTGTCATATCATGTTGTGACTAGACTGCCCGCGGATAATCATTTATCAGATCGTCATCTATGTGGCGCTTCGATTTGCCTGGCATCAAGTGTCAGCTGTGTCGCTTGCTAGAACGAGAAGACGGCGGAAAAGAGCTACAGAGGGCTTGGTAGCTGTAGAACTGTGGTCTTACTTGGGTGGCGCTTAAAGTGGCCTTCGGTGTTGTGTGAGCAAGTAGTTGTCGGCAGTGAAAAATTCCCAGCTACAGACACAGACGTTAAACGAAGAGGAAGATATCACAAACGGAAGCTATGAGCATTATAGGCCATAGCAAGTACAGCAATATCAAATCATTATCTTAAAATAAAGTGTTAAAGTATCACTTAGTATCTGGACCATCTGAAAATGTGCACAATGTTTCCCTTAGTTTCAAATGCTGAAGGAATATAGTACCAAGTGAAACGAGATGAGATGCAGTAACACGGCGCCTGTAAATTTTCTCTCGCTGTCGTTCACCAGACATTAAGATATCATGAAGGCAACCTTCACGAGACGTAGAACGAAAACAATTAACAGTTTAGTTGTCTAAAAACACATTTGTCAATTCCTGACACAAAAGATAGGCTAGCAGTTCGAACTCAAGTATGCTGTAACTTGGCATCTATTTTGTAACTTCTTACATCTTCAAATTTTCCAAACCAATCATTGTATTCCAATAGTAATAGTGTATTTAATACACCAAACATGTTCACCTCCAGCGTTGTGGTCTACGTTCGAAGTAGGACATTCTTGATAATGTCGAAAAACCAGGTGCAAACATTCAAAACACAAGCATCATTTCTCGAGGCAAGTCTTAGATGCAGGGTCAGTGCACACCTGGAAGAGCGTGGGAGGCACTTGTCTTGGCAGCAAGGTGGAGGTACCACAGAGGCGGGTGTGTGTGTGTGGTTCCAGAAGCTCGGCGTTGGACACCAGCAGCGTGGTCTCCAGACTTCCCCGCAGCGAGAGCAGCTTCAGTCTCGGACTTAGCGCAGCCTCTGCCAGCCGCGCTTCCACCTTCGCCCCCTCAGACACCCGGAGGTAGAGCCCCCTACCTACCTAGCCCCCTACCTACCTAGCGCCCCCCCTCTCTCGTAGACATTCCTCAACCCCTCTACAACCACGAGCTAGCGTGCCATGCCTCAGCCCCGTGTGTGACCTGGGTCCGTTGACCGTCTTGGTAGTAGATGCTGGTGGAGTTTTATTTATTTACAGGAATTCTTTGGAAGGATGCGACAAATTTTCTTATGCTTTCTCACGAAGAAACAATGATGTTTGTCATTGCTTCGAATAGAGAGCTAATTCAGGGTAGTAATTGACCGCCTCGATTAGAAAATGTCTTTTGCATGGAAAAAACATCGCCAGTCCAAAAAAATGTTTGTCCGCAAACTGTACGAGTTCGTCCTTTGATAATTCATGTACAGAACTAGCGATTGTCGTATCCACTCTTGCGTCAAATTTGATTTGGCTGACGTTTTGGGTTCTTTTATATTTCTCATGTAAATGTTAATGTAGAAACATTTCGTAGGCAGCTATCCTGATTTCAAATGCTGCACTCTCAATCAGTCTTGGTTGCAGCGATGTGTACCGTAGTGGCCCCATTACCACGTGCCACCCCAATTTGTCCCCTGAAATAATCTCCAAAACACCCGTGGTGCAGTGTCATAACAGTTTGTGTAATTCAACAGGTGTAGCACACCTGACACTCTTGAGACCTCTTCCCCTTCCACACGTGATTCAGAAAAATTCCTCTTAAGGTGTAACGTCAAACCACGAGTACAGAAATACACTCTACCCTTGTGTGTAACTTCCTCTTACCTATGTGATATGTGCTACTAAATGAAGTGATAGAGCATCACCAGGGAAAGCGTATTTCTGTCTGAATTGTTTGCAAATGTTCTTATTCTAGTCAGTATTGTTGTCAAGAGTCTGATGATCTTAGGAGTACTCTGCATTTTGTCAATTCTTTTACTTTGTTCTTCCGGCATTATTAATTTGTTACTCAATGAAAGAAAATATTGTGGATGGACGAAAGCATGATTATAAACAGTCTATACGATAGATAGAATGAAGCCCTTTGATTACGCCTGTCTTGTTCTACGCTTGTGTAGAAAGTTTATTGAAAAACGTTTCGTTTCAAGACAGCAGTATGCAAGCTCAACTTAGTTCTATGTAAATTCGCGCTGCTCAGTAACTAGTTGGAATAGTACGTAAAGTGTGCGTTTATTCAGTCCACTGCTGCTTGCTGATACGGTGTTGCTGTAGCTTTGAATGGTCTTCATTTGTGTGCATGACTTGTTTGGTGAAAACTCGTGCTTTTCATTGCTTTCCATTTCATTTGCCATCGTTCCATTTTTAGTTGCCGTAGATTTGGTCCTTGCATTCACTGTGCTGTTGTTCATGCCTCTCTGCCTTCAAGGCCATGTGCATACTGCTGTTCATCCTGTCATCGTCTGCCCATTCCATCATCATCAGCTTGAATAATGATGAAATCTGCTTGCATCCATTCCATTATAATCATTTTGAGTTATCATGAAATCCGCTATTATCTTTATCGTTAATTTCATTCCAGTAACGTCATTTAAGTACCGTCATTTGCGAGATCGTACTTGAAACCATAGTTTGTTTTGGAAAATGTGACCAGTGATTTCCCATCATGTATTCATGAAATAAGTTTTCGTCGTTTGTTGACCATCATTCCAGCTATGTACTTGCAGAGTAGATGCAACTTTGTATTCCCCACCATGGTTTTCGTCACGGGGTCTCCTCTTGTAACGATAACACTCCTTCATGCGAGCTGATGTCTTTTTTCCAACACTCTCAAGTGCAACATTTTCTTAAAACAAACTCATTATCATCATTTGTTATTATAAATCATACACCTTATTCTTTTCAGAAATATTGTCATGCTTAAGTTTTTATTAGAAAATGTGAATCTAAAAAAGATTCAGTGAAAACCTTGACAATAAGGACTATTCAGAAAACTTATCGTAGAAAATAGAAAATTTGAATCGTAGCACGATGCATTTTGGAAGGTAGTTCTCCCTTTATACAACAGTTGAGGAAGCACTCCATTCAAAATTCCCCCTAAATAGTTCATACCAAACATACAATACTGCTGCTGACAATACACATTTGCTTGCTGAAAAGTGAATCTTTTGGTCGGAACAGGCACTTTCTCACACATAGCGCAATACTTGCAGCACCATCTGCTGCCTTGTGAGCGATTTCGACCACAAGACAGTATCTGACAATATATCTACACAATGTGGGCAAACCTTTAAAAAAAAGGTGAACTACAGAAAAAGGGGGATAGATTACCCAAGAAAATTACAACAGCTGTAACAAAGATCACCCGTGCCCTTCTTTATGTCCCTCGAAATTGCCTGTACACACATAGAAAATATCTGGGCGAGCAAGTCAGGCAACGATGAGAATCCAATGGTAAGAGGTGCCTACAGCATGATTAACATGTCCTTAACGTGTCTCCTTGCATCTCGAAGCTACCGGAGCTACGATTTGTCTACGCCAACTCGACCTAGTCGACCCACCTTCCTGGATCTCTCGGGCCTCTCTCGCCTTCCCACCTACGCCTACCGGCCCAAGTCTCCTGGAAGGGACTATAGCGTGTCCACCGCTAGAGACACGGACACCATCCATAGATCGTATAGAGAAAGGTCAAGCGCCAGAGACATTGATTCTTACCTCACGAGTTCCACCAGCAGGAAAGACAGTGACAGGGCGTCCACTCTGAAGGACTCGGACAAGGCCTTAAGTGACCGGTCCAGCCATAGGGAGTCCGGGGTGACCTCTGGACACAAATCCTGGAGGGACAATGACTGGGCTGCCGAGCTGAACGACTCCAGCAAGAGCGGACAGTCCAGAAGCGCTGAAGCAGCCCCAGCCCGGAGGTATTGTGCCAATGGCAGTGGAATGGTGAACCCGACGGAATGGTGCCTGCTCGCACCCCGGGTCGTACCTGCTCGCACCTGGTTTGAGACTCTTTCCCCAACGGCCATGTACATGACAAACCTGCCCCCTATCTACTTCTCTGAACCTTTAAACCCCCTGACCCCTAATTCATACAGACCTCGGTTCCAGCAGTGTCCAACCCCAAAAGGAAGTATGTAACCTTTCCAACCCATTACCTCCCCCCAAAATGATGGAATGATTAATGTTGACTTATTCTCATATTGTATTAGTGTGACCCTTCATACCGTAGTGGTATCTGCCCCCTATCAAGAATTGCAGCATACATGTCGCTTAACATTGAATAACAACTTAGCGTTTTAAAAGTAGAAACGGATCACTTTTCCATCCCAATGCCCCATCCACGCCTGTCGTCATCACTGTCGGTTTTCCAAGGAAATGTGTCATTGTTATATCAAGCACGTCAAGAGATATCTTTTTCTGCCTGAGATCGTTTCGTGAACACAAATTATAGCTTTCTTCCAGCGTTGCCACTTATCTGCCATTGGAAATATTTATCTATTTCATTACGAATCTTTTGACTGGTTGCCATTCATCTGTCGTTAGTGGAAACCATTTGGACTTCATAATTTATTGTCGCACAAATGCTTCTTCTTTGCCCGAAAAACCATTTTCCAAGCTTCTGAGAACATCATCAAATTTGGCTCATCGCTCTGGTCATCACAAACATTGTTCATTTGGTGTATCCTCTTAGGACATCGAGTGATGTGGCCCAAAACAGTGTGAACTCAAAAACGTGTGTTTAATCTTTGGTTTTGTTTTTTTGTGGACATTTTCTTTGGGAATGTTTTTCCTTCAGTACAGTTTGTTTACGATTTCTCACTAAAAGTCTCTCATACCACAAACATGCAAACTAATTTTTCATTACAAATATCCAGTTTCTATTGAGTATTCAGCAGAAACGCGTTGCATAAGCATTTACTTAAATATCTATCTTAGAGGTAACATTAGACTTTGTCAGGCAGTGGACCCGAAATCTGCTTTCATGCTTCTTTACGCAAACGAAATGTCGGTACATCTATCTTGAGACACGGACTTATAATCAAACTTAGACGTTTTTCGACTGATGCCAAGAATATTGTTAATGTGTGTCTTATTCTAAGGACTTCTTGGAACCCAGACACAGGCTTGCTCATGAAGTAGCGTGAGAATAATTACAGTTCTGACGAGAAAGAATGAGCCTGTCTTGCCGACGTCACTGAATAGGCGATGACGTTAGGCTCTGTGGCCGAGTCAGTTCCAGTTCTTGCCTCTCCCCGGCAGTGCAAGAAATCCCTGCCTGGACCGCCTTCGCTCCCCCAAGCCTCAGAGCGAGACCGACACTTCTGGCTCCTACAGGACCGCAGAGTCGCGGAGGTATCCTAGGCCACGTCTCCTTTCCCGCCTTTTCTGACCAATCAGAGACTTCCTCTAATCCGTCAAGGGAGATGACTCTTGATATAGAGGGGATGGAAGGATGACTTTGATTCTGTGGGTTTTCTGGACTTAACCCAAGCTGTTTTAACCGCTCGAAGCGTGTTCTGTGTCTCTGCGAGGCCTACTGGGAGGAAACGATCATCTCCTACGGGGAGAGTTGGGGACTTCATCCCGTGCTCATTCTTTTCATGCCCGTAGGCGTTCTCCCACCTCAGAGTACAGCTGTCGTTGTCTCTGGATTGATATCGTTCTCATATCACTGTTACATTGCAGACAGTAGCCAAAATCATTTGTCATAACCGTAGTTGTTGATTTCATGACTTTGCTGCATCGATACTCAATGGAAAATGGCGATGATTTGTGTGCACATGGACGCGAGTGAGCGTCAGTCACAATGGCACGACCCCCAGTAGGCCTTTGCGTAGTTCCTCCCCTCTGGAGCCTAGCACCGCCTGGATAGGAGTTTCTGGTCCCCTCTGAAGCTTCTCCTAATATCGGACCCTCAACTCTCAACCCAACTGCTGCCTACCCTCGACCCCATTTTTTCAAAATTTGCCTTCTTTCCTGTAGTTGCACCTCCGCCTCAAGAGAGGAATAGTTCTCAATCCGAAAAACCCATTACATCATTCCCGTTAATTTGAAAAACATGTGATGGACAAAATCCTAAAAATTAACCTCACTGCATCCCTGGACACGCGAAGTGCCACAAGTGAGTTTGATTTATAATCAAGCGTGATTAGTTGCGTCTTCCAAGGAAACAGTTTGTGGCATTTGGTATGCATCGAACGTCCACTGAAAACTCTTCCCTACTCGTCATAAATCACCCCCTGCTCCCCTTCTTCTGTACTTCCTCAAAGCTCTCTTGACCCTTTTTTGCCTTGACTGATAAGTGGTTGCCCCGTTTGCATCGGTAATTTGGTTGGTTTTCTCCGTTGAGAGTGGTCCCTCAGCTGTGTATTCTAGCCTCGTCTGTCGTGGTGTGGTGCTGCCTTGGTGAACACTATCGTCTGCTCGAAATGTTGTGGTACGGTATCGTATCCAGTGGTGTTGCATTCAATGGTGTCGTATCGTGATGCATCTTAACGTGAGTCTATCTGTCCTCTAGTATAGCTTTCAGGTAAAGTAGCTCGGTAATATGTTGTTGGTACACTGGTCTATAGTCATCAATGAGGTTGTGGCTACTTTCATGAGGAGACCCTCTTTCTTCTATTCTTAGAAAAGTATAACAAGGTGCGTTGCATCCGTTCTTGAGTTAATGAATAGCGCACTGATTTGATATAACTAGTTCGTCTTCATTCATTTCCTCAATATCCGGTCTTTTATATACTTCATAGTTTCAAATGTGTTTCGAGCAAATGCCCTTTCAGTTGACGATTAGACATTCAATTATTGCTTTGACATGTACACAGGTAAGCATGAAGATTGAGTTTTGAGTAAGTTGAGCAGAATGTTAATATAGGCGGAACTACAGAAGTTATCATCTGTGTAGTGTTCATGTCACATCTGTACCTCATAGCTTCGTGCTTTCCCATTCTTCATAACAAAGCATGGACGTGGCATGTGTTGGAATGAGTGCTGCTAGCTTATTTCGTTAAGTTATAGGTGAAAAGTAAAGATATAAGATGAAAGTTCATGCGTCTTGACGAACCTCATCAAATGTTTATCCACAAGTTCACTCTTCCTTTTGAAATCATTTTTTCCCTATCAAATCATATCCAATCAACCCTAAATCCAACTATACCCATTGATTCGTTTTTCTTTTATGCATGGATATTCAGACAGCAACATCAAATTTGTTCCATACGTTATTGTACGCACTTTAGAAAATAATTTGTTTCTTTTTTCTGCCACTGCAAGCTGTTATCTCCTATTCTGTTCCTGTTGTATGTATTCCACATGAATATTATTGTCAAAGCAGTATTACATTCAATCGAAGTAGATTTCACGGTCGTGTTCTAAAGTATTTGTGAGGTAAAGGTGACACACACATGTATCATGACTTTTATAAAAAGTAGACCACTTGGAGATTTCAATCGATTCTTCTTCATCATGGACATGTACAATCGTATTTCACATTATCGGTGTACAGATAACGGACAATATTTACTTTTTATGCACAAATCTTGAAATATTTTGGGGGCTACACCTCCAAGAGTTATCTCACGCTCGACCAATCTAAGTCAAAAAGCTATCTACGTAACTAATAATAGAAGTCCCAGCTCTTGCATTTTCTTGGCTGATTCCAGAAGACACGCCCATTACAAAGACTTCCCTACATGGGACAGACCCAAGCCTTAGGCCTTTCTACTTAAAAGACCTTTGCACGCACAACGAAAGACCTTTCCGTACCAAACTGACCTGACCCTTCCAACAGATCTTCGCGCCGTGGAGAGGAAGGGGAGGCGGACTCGGTCAGCGTGATGGAGGACGAGGAGGACGTCTCTGGCAGAAGACGTGCTCGCAAGGACAGGGAACCGCGGACCAGCACACCCAAGGAGGCGGAGGGACGCGCGCGACGCTCGGGCCCCAGCCGCTCCAACTCCAAGGAGGACATCCTGGACAGCGACAGGTCCAGACGCAAACGTCACTCCAGCAAGGAGATGCTGGACGAGAAGAGCGTAGGTGTCACGTAGGAGTGCATGTAGGCGCCTGTAGGCGTGCGTGGGATGGGTGGATAATAGGAGTTGTGTGTATGTGTGTGTGTGTGTGCGCGTATGTATGTGTGTGTTGTGTCCGTGTGTGTATTTGTGTGTATGTATGTTGTGTCCGTGTGTGTGTGTGTGTGTGTGTGTGTGTGTGTGTGTGTATGTGTGTGACGTTTTGTAGTTGTGCTGTCTGTGTGTGGGTTGTGTGTGTGAGGTGTGTCCGTGTGCGTGCGTGTGTGTGTGTGTGTGTGTGTGTGTGTGTGTGTGTGTGTGTGTGTGTGTGTGTGTGTTTGAGAGAGAGAGAGAGAGAGAGAGAGAGAGAGAGAGAGACAGAGAGAGAGTGACAGAGAGAGACAGAGAGAGAGACAGAGAGAGAGACAGAGAGGGAGAGAGAGACAGACAGAGAGAGAGAGAGAGAGAGAGAGAGAGAGAGAGAGAGAGAGAGAGAGAGAGAGAGAGAGAGAGAGGGGTTGGCGGGATGGAGGATGGGGTGTTGGGGGGCAAGGGATGAATATGTTTAACTAATGTGTGAGAGTTTGAGGATGATGATTGGTGGGTACATTATTGGAAAGATAAATGGATCGGAAATGGTTGAACTTTGGCAAAGGTTGGGTCAAAGATCGAGGAGGGGGGCGTAGGGGGTGGGGGTGGAGGGATATAATAATTTGTCAAGGCTGGGAAATGGGAAAAAGTCAGTGGGGGGGACAGAATGGGGAAATAGGATAATGAGAAAAGGAGTGGAGGATGTGCTGAGAGTAGACAAAGCATTGGTAAGGGTATTTTTGGCGTATGTATAATAACTTGTGGTTGTTGCTTTGGTTCTACATGTAGAATATTGTGATACAGGGCATTTGAATGAAGTGTATTTGAATGCAGTGTATCTACTGTGTGTGGATGGGTTAGCGATGTTCAAGAGGCACGTACTTGCCTGTGCGTTTGTCACCAGTATTCAAGGAATAGTGTGACTTGTGAAGTTTGGACATTTTCACAAATGTGCGCGCGCGCGCGCGCGTGTGTGTGTGTGTGTGTGTGTGTGTGTGTTTCGGTGGCTGTTGTAGATTTATATGTGTTCTCTGGTGTATGTTCTCATTGCGGAGGGGAGCTTGATTCAAAACGCACGACGACATTTGACATCGACGAAGAACCATGTGTAAGACTGACGATTAGACTAACACGGTCACACCAAAAGCAGACACTCGTACTAGTGACTCGAAGGCAGACTATGGAACAACGTGGATCTTAGGGTGACTGAAACCCGTCCCAATGCCTAGAAAAGGAATAATGTACCTAAGCATCTGCAGCTTGCACGACATGCAGATTTAAACCGTGCATCGTACGATTGGGAGCGAGATGAATACAAAAGGATTGCAAAGCCAGTAAACGTCAAAACCCGAATTGATAGGATGGCAGAGAGAGAGAGAGAGAGAGAGAGAGAGAGAGAGAGAGAGAGAGAGAGAGAGAGAGAGCGCAGGGAACGAACCACATATCCGGACAAGAGGACAACATTAATAGGAAAGATGAAAGAAATAAGAACGCTTGAGTAGCCATTTTGTAAGACGTGATCTTATTGCGAAATTGTTTATTTTTATTTGCTTCAAGCTGTGTTTACCCTCTAAAACCCTAACCAAGAGGTGTTCAGTGCAAGCGAATAAAAAGTCCTTAAACGGAGCGTCCTAGAAGGAAGGAACAGTTGTGTAAATATTGCAAGAGACCGAGAGACACACACAAGAATGTTTACACCCTAGGTGCTCCAACTTTTGTCGTCTTTGGGACGTTAAGTGTTCTTCGTGGTAATTTTGCATATGCCTGTGACGATTCAAAGCAAACTGTTGGAGCATCTACGGCTATAAGACATTCCAAGGTGACTCCCTTCACTCTTCTCTGTGCACAACTGGTCAACCATCTCAGAAATGCTCTATGTACCCGTGCCGAACCCCGCCGAAGACGTAGTAGCGATTTGATAGGACCTGTGCCCGTCCTCAGGTGACTCTGACGCCGGAGAACCTTTCGCTGAGAGAGAGCATCGAAAAGGTTACCCAGTGGCGCCAGAACCTTCCTGACCCCACAGACTACCATGACGACGGGTACCAACATGGCGACGATCTCGAGTACCACTCTGCCTCCGAGCAACCCCCAAGCAAACCCAGGTCCCGCCAGGTACGCCTGCCCTGCGCTGTGCTGAGTGACTAATTCACGTGCGGTGACCGACTAACATCCAGTACACTAAGCTGAAGGAGTGCTGTCACCACCCAAAGTAACCGAACTACTACTAACCTGCACTGAAGTGCGGATCGACGGACTGACTGACTGCGAGAAATAATTACTACTGCGAGTGATTTAATAAGTTACTATAAGAGTGACCGCGGAAGAGTTTGCAAAATAACTGATTGACTGACAGTTTGCGTTACTGAGTGACTGACTGACTACTCGAATAACTGAGTGATTTACTGAGTACCACCTCTGTGTGAGGCTTTGATAGAGTACTAGGAGGGCGCCATACTCGAGTAGAAACATTTTGCCTTTCAGCTACTTTGGAGCACTTTATGTTCGCGAGAGTCAGTCGCATAGTTTAACAAAGGATGACTTGAATTCCTATGGGTTTTCCACTGATTATTTTGAAGAAAAACACTGCCCAATCAAAGACACAATTCACAGCGATTTCTGTTCAGTTACCGATGAAATATTTTACTCTTGCTTAAAACCAAATTATTTGCATTAAATACAAAATTTCGTGTGAAATCCTAACATCGATCATTTTGTGAATTCTTCAAGCAAACAACGATAAAACCCTTTCCGCAATTCCTGCATCTTTCCAATTTACGATAGAAAATTATAGGTAGCAAAAGGATATTTCACATACTTCATTAACCGAGCCATCTACGTCATGGAAGTATCTTGACTCCAAACGGGTAATAAGATAACATAAATTGACATTGCAGACTCAGGTCAACTTTGTCCCCCAAACTGAAATACTTGCAACTGTGGTAATTGTATAGGAACGTTTCGAAAGAAACATTTCCCGCCTTTGGGTGAAAATAATCTTGTCAACTAGGGACAAGCTAAGTGTAAAATTGTCGGGAATTTCCCCCCATGAATTTGAAAGCTGTTGATAAGATTGGACCACCAGCCACTGGATGAGCAAAATGAAAATACAAGTAAAGGCTCAGGACAAACTGGACCTCCACTGAATGAATGTTGCCTTCTTTAGCTTACAAATGCGTTGTGACGACTAACGGTGAGCGACTTTTCCCCGGATGCTTGACTGCTAAAGAATGCCTGTCCCCAGAAGTAATTGACACACTAACAGAATGCTGGAAGTGTCATGTCAACTTCTATTGACAACTTCGGAGTGACTTGCAGTGTACTTACTGACTACATGAAAGGCATCATCCTCCAGGTTTGATTACCCATGAGGCAGCAATCAATCATGCACGCTGTAACAACTCTCATGGGAAAATCTTACATTTCATTTTGGTCCCTAACC
>JAWQFJ010000452.1:27500-32500 GCA_034096865.1 Theodoxus fluviatilis
CATGAATAAGCCAAGGCCTGATGGTAATAGCACTGCCAGACTGCCACCCCTACATGGGGTACAAAATGGCGGGCAATTTTCGCTGTGTTTTTTGTTTTCAAACCTTGGTAAAGTACATTCTGTTTTGATTTATCAGCCACATACCACCTGGAATTTCAAGTTTTATTTGTTTAGAAAGAAGTAACATGCACTACAGTTTTCTCTTTGCCCGAGGTATCAAGTTCTGACCATTTTACCATGGTAGGTAAACCAAACGCACCTTTTGACATTGAGTCATGTAGACTGCGAAGACTTCTTCAGATCAAGGATGTGTGTGCAGGAGGGGTTGATGATTAGTGGAAAGGAAGGCGTTTATGAGAGTGTGGAATTGGGATGGACGCGGAAGACCGGAGTGCCAGAGGTTATATAAGTATGTGTCTCTGGAAGCGGACATTAAAACTATTCAGGAATGGGATAACGGATGTCATGTAAATGTGTTCTTAGGTAAAGTCAGACGAGAGGAACGTGACGAATTTTGAGTTAAAAAAGCAATTTCTATTAGTGTATTGTTTTGCAGTTAGACCAAAAACAAAAAGCTTTTGTGATTTGCAGTATGTTTCTTAAGCTGCACCATACGTTGAAGAGGGCAGGAGATTTCTTTGCACTTCTTTGTAAGTTGATTCATAGCTCGAAATCGTTCTGCAAATGTTATTGCGAAACGCTCTCTTCATACGAGAAAATTGTGGAATGGCAATGATTAAAATATGTGCAACGGACACCGTTTCGTTTACTTTCAACATATCAAATTTGGTTTCCAAACAAAGCGAGCGCTGCACAAGTTTCCAGCCTAGGCTCCGATTCGAGGATAAAATACCAGCTAATATTGCCCTGTCTATTGACTTGAAAGAAGTTTGACGTCATGTCTGACTATGCCGACGTCAAAACTGCGAATTCATTATCTAGTCCGCCTTTTACTCACAAGTTAGAAAGTACTCCTGTCATCGTTGGCATCCTATCACTTTTCTATCCTGCAGTCCTTAGTCTCTTGTGAGTAAGAACAGTCAAGATCTCTGCCTGCTAACTACATTTCCTGCCATCTTCTGCCACGCAGGGGCCGCAACTCGGGCCTGGCCCGCCAGTCGTCCGTGGACCTGGCCCCTGGCTACGGCATGCACCCCAGCCACCTGGGCGTCTCCAATGAGAGCCTGGCCAAACTGAGCGGCGGCTCCGAGTACGAGGACGGACGCATGCCGCAGTCCATGAGCCAGCACTCCATCGCCTCCAACTCCACGCTGCCCGACATCGTGCCTGAGGGAGGAGAGTGGAAGAAGGAAGGGGGACCGCGCCAGTACCAGGGGGCGCGCTCTGGTTTTATCAGCAGGGTGAGTGGTCTTCCTTGGCGGAAGTGACGTCACTGATGTGAAGAAGGGATGAGTGGTTCTTGTTGTTTTTATTACAGTTGGTGTCTTTGCTGCTGTTGTTTCCTCCAGAATTTGTAGGAAACATTTTAGTATTCACAAATGGCAGTCGTGATGGTAATTATTTGTAGGGTCGCGAACAACCAGGGCTGGTAGTAGACTTGCAGCTCTGTATGGAACCAACTCTTGGACATTGTCCATCAGTATGCCATGGGAATATGATAGTGATTACCTCACATTGATATAGGTTTGGTGCATCTTTTTGGTGGTATGAATGTTCACCGCCTCTGTAGTCACTGCGACACTTGAAAATATATTTTTGCTGAGAAATTACTACTTTAATTATGGTAAGTGGGGAAAAAACTGTAGTTGATCTCTGACAAAAATTCAACTTTCCTTGCATTAAAACGACAATTTTCCCTTCGTTAACGTGCAACTCATAATTAATTTTGCACCGACGCATATACTGTGAGAAAAATGGATTACAACAGGTTTGAACAATTCAGTGAAGTGACAGCATCTGATACGAGAGCACGTCCATGTTGTGACTGGGCATGAGAAAACGAGACTGAAGTACGAACAATTACAAAATGAAACATTTAAACCACAATGTTATTTGTTTATTCATGCATATACCAGGAAAAGCAGCATGTTCATAGAATATTTTTTTTTACAGTGACGGAAATATAGGGAACATGTATACGTGACAGAGTTCGCTGACAACTTTTCTCAGCGTTTTCCCGAAAACTGTTTTTCGTACTTTAGCCTTGGTCCTCAACCACGGTGGCAATTCTTCAAAGCAGGATACATTCTCATTGCTGTCACTCGGTGGCCTCGGAGCCTGAACGGAGAGGATGCGTGCTAAGAATAGCCTTGCAGTCACTTGCCAGCTGGTCCGGATGCTGGCGATGGCTATGTGGAGCAGGATGGAAATAGAGCGAGTGGGAGTGAGCAGACAGGAAGGCAGTCTCTGTGCTTTCATTCATGCAGCCCTTCGGTTTCGTCATTCGAGAACAAAGAACAAACTCCCTCCTTGTCCAGGCATGCATAAAAGCGAAGTGAGGGTCCACGGCAGCTTTCACTGCGGACTTGTAGCTGGAGTGAGGGCCCTGCACGGGGAACTGCCAGAGCGAGGTGGAGTGCTGGATGTGGTCCAAGTGCGAGAAAGCCTGAAGCACCAGCAGACTTTGAGCGTTGGAAATGAGACTGACACCTGAGTCTCCGACATGGAGTCTGGTAGATGTAGGAGATATATTTATAGGTGTTTGATTACATTGTCGTTAACTTTAGATGTGTGTATATATTTATTCTTCCTTGTTTTTGTTTGGGGCTGTCCGAACCTTGCTCTACTGACACTCACTAGGAGCTCCTTACCAATAAGACATTCTTATGCAAGCGTATTGAGAAATGTAATTTGCGGAGTCTCTCTCTCTCTCTCTCTCTCTCTCTCTCTCTCTCTCTCTCTCTCTCTCCCTCTACCTCTCTCTCTCTCTCTCTCTCACACACAGACACACACACACACATTCTCTTCTCTCTCTCTCTCTCTCGCTCTCTCTCTCTCTCTCTCTCTCTGTATATGTGTCTGTGTGTGAGAGATATTAATCGACACGCTTTTTTGCAACAATGTGTAACATAAATGAAAATCAATGGATCTCTCCCCACATATTATAACAAAATTACTTTATTTGGGCATAGCCACTGTCGCCCATTGTTTCAGTTTCAGAGGGAAAATCGATTTTCGTTATTTCATCAATCCGAGAGAACGAGTAGGAATTGTTCTTTGCCTCTTTAGCCAATTTTCAGTCATGATCTACATGCATTCCTCTCTACTTTCGCTTGCTTTTTCTCCATCGAACTTTATGAAACCACTTTTCCGTTTCCTGCATGAATCAGTAAGTATGCTGATCAAGCTGTGCATGCATTTTAACACGTCTTTGACTCGCTATGCGCTCTCTGCATTTCAGATCATGGACATCGACAGCGTGCTGGACAGCAAGCCCCCCAGGGGGCGAAGGAGCAACCTGATGGACACTCCCGTGCCTGTGTCTCTGCAGCATCCCCTCCAGCCGCAACTGCTGTCGCCAGACGCTGAGGACCCCCACGGACGCAAACGTCCAAACTCCTACGCCTTCGAAAACGGACGCCAGGTCAGTGTGACGTCAGGGCATACTTTGCGGCCGTGGGAAGACGCTGACCCAGTTTGGGCGTGCGTGAAGAAGTGGCGGTTGGGACGGAGACAAGGGTGCCTTGGTTAATAGGGGTATTGTTGTAGTGGTCAAATCTTGGGTCTGCTCGGTGCATATAAATTGAATTTGGGGTGCGCTGGAAGGAGATGTGAAGAATGTGATGGGTGCGAAATGGGATAGATAACAAGATGGCAACCTGTTCGTGGTTGTTTGTAAGGACACTACAATGAGCTGCGCCTGCCATTTCGTAAGATATATTGTGTGCAATTTGATCTAGAGTTGTTTTAGCTGACAACAGGTCAATTGAATTTGCCCCCGCTTGTTACATACTATTATGACATCACGTTGGTTGTATTGAATGGCCTCCATCGCAAAGGGACTCATGCCTGACGAATGGAAAGCATGCAACTTGTTCGTAGCGTGTTCGTGATGGTAACAATACGTTTGCATAACATTTTACGTTTTATGCGTAATTGTATCTGACAAAATCCATGTTATTTTCGAATTTTTTTCTCGAGATGCTCGACAGTGTGAGTAAAGGAAGATGAGTTTTGCAGTCAGGATGTAATTTGCTTCTTTATTCCTAGTCCATGTGTAGTCAGTGCACTTTTTTCGTCACCAAAGCGCTTGCTGTGCCCTTTTGGGAGAGATTGTGTTCTAAACCACTTCATGATTCTTTTACATGTCTCCAACATACTTACTGCGGTTTGGGTGTGGTTAGCCTGCAACGTAAACAACTTCGTGTACTTAATTGTGTGGAGGACTAGCGTTCTGTCGTGCAGTCACAGGGCAGAACATTCCTACATGTAATACATTCCAACAGATTTTACTTTCTTAATCAGGAGTGTTTAGTGAGAGCAAGGCAAGTAATGCAGCAGTCGCGTTACTGCAAGGCACCTTTGGTTGTGCCAGCAAGGGCTTCCATTGCTCTACACACACATCTACAGGAACATCAAAAAAGATAGGCATCAAGGTCTGACTTCTTGTAGTAGAAAAATCTGTGGATCTTTCCCCACATGTTATTGCAGAATTACTTTCTAATTCTATGGTCATAAGCGCTGTCAACCATAGTTTTAGTTCAACGTGAAAACATTTTCAGTGGCACAGCGGCAGTTAAGTTTTTTCTGCAGAATTCAGTCTTTGCGCCCTCTCTGGTATGCATACTTGAAATAGATCCCTTTCCTTGAAAAAGCTGCCAAACTGACGAAAACGACAGTCCAGTTGTGTTTGTATTTAGAAGCAGCTATCCCAAACTTAGTTTTATTGCTAAGGGAAAAACGCAGCTCGACAAGTATGATCCTTTGAAGAAGAGTGTGGGGAAAAAAGCCATTAATTTGGTTGTGACCTTCAGTCTGTGAAACCCCTAACTGCCGTGATCTCTTAAAGTTCAGCAGCCGACAGTGACCTTTTAGCTTGC
>JAWQFJ010000452.1:37500-65000 GCA_034096865.1 Theodoxus fluviatilis
TGATATATAATTGGCTTTTTCCTGGCATTTTATTGTTTGATTTCCAAGTCTCGTTCATTAGACCGAACATTTTGGCGACAGGATGGTTTCATTGAAATTGATATGCATGACAATGAGGTTTGATACTGAAGTATATCCATTGGTCCCCGTCTCATGTACAGCGGCATTTCAAAGGCCCTAGAGGCTAGAATGGAACCGGTTACCATTCGCTTCGAAAGACGAGCAGAGCCAATTACCCGAGTATTTTACAGTCACTGAAAGCCTTTCAAAAACCACCTTTTAATCATTATGCAACGCCTCTCTCGCACAGCACAGCTCCGACGGGCGGAAAGCTGTTCTGTCTTCACTCTGCGAGAACCATCTGTTGCCTTGAAGGCGGTTGAATGGGTGTGAAGTTACGTCATCGACGCGACAGCCAATCATCAGTGGTGCTAGGGACACGCCCTGGGCAGTGTGGAGAAGGTTTAGGGTTTTAAAGGTAGCGTCGTTGGGTGGAATAAGCTCAGGGGTGGCAAAGATTACTGCGCGGAGGGCGGAGGAGGAAAACATTTCACAACATTGCGCAACCCTTTTTGCCTCCTTCTCCTCCATTTGTCTACAGCGGAAGTGAAGACAGACGAACCTTTCAGTTGAGGCGGGCCGCCCAAGCTAGGCAGTCGCCGTCATTAGGCCGGTAATCGAGCTCATATCGCCTGTGTTTGCAGCCAGTGTTTTTCTATCAACTGCATGGTAAATAGCTTGGGGGAGGATACAGCGCTAGGGCAAGCTCAATCGCCCTGCCAACAGCCCACTTCGTTTGCTTCCCTTTTCAAAGGTCGACCCGGGGTCGCCGCTTTTCGGGTCGAGGTCATTTTCGCAGCTGAGCAATCGGAGGTGAAAGTTGACATGGAGACAGCGCATCGTCACGATGAGGTCGAAATGTTAATTTTATGCAAATGGACCAATCGTTGGTGAGCCATCAGTGTCGATGTCAACAGGGTGAATGCTCGTATCAAGAGTAAAACTTTTTTTTTCTTGTTTTCTGAGTGAAAGCATTCGCACGAAAGGACAAATCAGAAAATATGTTTTTGAGGGGAAAATTAACACCTGTAGTTTTTATAGAAAACACACACACACACACACACACACTCACACACACACACACACACACACACACACACGCACGCACGCACGCACGCACGCACGCACGCACACACACACACACACACACACACAAACACACACACACACACGCACGCACGCACGCACGCACGCACACACACACACACACACACACACACACACACACACACACACACACACACTCACACACACACACACACACACACACAAACACACACACACACAAAGTGATCAGCTCATTCATTGATAAGGAGGCACTGAGAAAATACATGCCCGAGGTTGGAATGAAGGAGGATGTAGGCCTACATGGCCAAAGGATGAGTGAGAAATACGAATGCCCAGAGAACATTTTTTAAAGCTCGCGAAAGGACGAATCGCTTACATTATACTGCAATATTCATAATCCACGCTCACATGTTAATGTAATGTTAAATGGATTATTCTTCAATGTGTGAAACATATCACGCTACCACTTTTTGCGTTAGGTGTAAAATCAAGTTATGCTCTGAGCTTTTATTAATACGTGTTAACAGAAAATCACTATCCAAAGCGCATTGTATTTCGCGGTACGTTTAATTTTGTCACAGTTTCTGTCGAAAAGAGTAGACACCCCACCCCCCACCCCCACCCCACCCCCACCCCCACCCCCACCCCACCCCACCCTTTTTGTGTGGGATGGGACATTAAAAAAAGGAATTTGCACAAATATGGTACCAACTGGCATGCCTCTGCAGTCGATCGTTTTTCCGAATGAATCTTCACGGAGTATATTCGCCCCCACGCACTACTTCCCCTGGCTCCACAATCTCATCGCCGCGTCGACAACCTTCCTCCAGTTTCTACGGGGCGTGTAGACGGAAATGTAAAATCCGTTTCCTTGGATACTGGCCAGATAAACCGTTCGAGATAATCATCGCGAGCAAATTATCATTTAGCCTTGCTTCGCGCGCTGCCTACCTAGCGCCTCTGACCCCCTACATCTTCCACCCCTCTGAGGTATTCCCCTCCTCCCTCTTTTCCCCCATCCCTATCTAGTACTGCCCCTACCCCGACCCACCCCAGCCTCCCCCACCCCTCCTTTTCCTTGGGGATATTGCTCCTTCTGCCCGCACTTCCTGCTTCTAGCGGACCCAGCAGAGTACGGATCGAGATAGCGAGTCTTGCTGTCTCCCCACTGCTGTAGTACACGGACTCCGTCCATGGAGCTAACGGCCCAGATACACTGTCTCGCGGAGTGTGTCCTCTTATTGGATTCTTGAGGAAAGTGGATTTACCGCTTCTGTCACTCTCCACTTGTCTCAGACGTTCTACCTGCCTCTAACAGACGGCATTTCCGCCAGAGACCGCACCGGGCAGTTTCGGTGCGCAGTCGAGTGAGTCATGCAGGCGGTTTGACAACTCGCGAAGTCGCCGCTTCGCTCGCGCGACAACGGATGTGAATCAGCGACAAGATATGGTTATAAGAGCTCCTTCCTCCTGCTGTGATAATTTCGTCGTCGTGGTTGTGGTGTGCTCGTGGAATTACTTATGATATCATCCATGACACCATGCCGACGCTCTGCTTCTCACTGACGGCCGAGCGCGCGCACAACAAAGATCCTCGTTGCACCTGCGCAGGAATACACGGTCAAAGGTGATCAGTGGCTCGACGTTCGGCAATCGAAGCGCATGGGATCATGGCTACCTACTCATGCCGAGTGCAGTACCTGGACGATCGAGACCCGTTCTCGAACACAAACTTCCCCGAGCCCACTCGGCCACCACTCTACACATTCCTTTTAAACGTTCCACTCATTAATCAAATTGCCGGTGTTCACAGACAGCTCGGGGCTCCCCACCAGGTAAGACGATGTCGGCCGGTTAAGTGTCAGCTGCGCTAGTGTAGTGAGCTGAGGCGTGGTTAGTGCTCGCCCTCCAGCGACTGTAAACAATACTAGGCATGTATGAGTTCGCGCGCGCGAGATGAGCAACTTTCACTCAATTTGTCAGCGTGACACGGTTGTTTTATCGTCGCTTCCTACATGTTAATGATTGTCTTGTTTGACGTCGGTGGTTGTCAGTCTGTCTGCATGCGTCGCAGGACAGCTCGCATTTGTGCAGGCTACTTTCGTGTTCATGACTGAAGGTGGCTCACTGGCAGTGTACTGCTGACTTCTGGTTATTATTTTTCATGTGATGTTGCAAGGCATGCATTATTGGAAGACTATTTCCATGTGGTTTCGTCTTATTAATTATCGTAGCGGAATGGCATCTTCATAGAATACGTGGGTAATCCCACTTGATCTCATCAAGTAGCAAGTCTATATTCGTAAACCACAATGCGAGTGGCATACGTCAAGTATTACGCCATCTTACCGTTTATGTTGAATGTGTTTAGGAGAAGACGACATCAGAATAATGTTGTGTGGTTAGACTAGTTAGAGAGAGGGGAAATGGAAACCTGCCAGTGTCGTTGTCTACAACGTTCCTGGCCTTGCGTGACTGGAGAAATCGTCTTTCCGTGTGTGGTTGGGTAGATGGGGTACACGTACATTGATGAAAGGATATGTGAGGTGTGCAGGCATGGTGTGTACATGTGTATGTTTACCTCTGTGTATTTGTGTGTGTGTGTGTGTGTGTGTGTGAATGTGTGTGTGTGTGTGTGTGTGTGTGTGTGTGTGTGTGTGTGCGCGCGCGTGTGTGTGTGTGTGTGTGTGAATGTGTGTGTGAATGTGCATGTGTGTGTGTGTGAATGTGCACGTGTGTGTGTGTGTGTGTGAATGTGCATGTGTGTGTGTTTGTGTGTGTGAGACACACACACACACACACACACACACAGACCAATAGACTGGTGGAGATAGTGCTGTACACTAATTTGAACTTGTGCCAGTAATGACAGTGAATAATGATGATGATGCATCATTATTTTATTGTTATAATTATATATGCATTCTATACACCGACACTGGCTACTGGAACACCTACAATTTGCACTATCATGTGATTACAATGCTTAATGAAATGTATTGCTTGAGTGTATTGGAGCATCTCAGGGTGGGGGTTCTCACTGTCGATTTTTTTCATTTTAATTTTTAACTTTGTGTTGTTTTACAGCTTGAGGATTGTGCACTTCAAATATATCGATACCACAGTGGATCAAAAGCTGAATATGGGTCATACTTGGATTTGGAATCATCTATTGATGAACAGAGTGAGGACCTGGAAGGTTTCGCCGAACAGTAAGTAGCTTTTGCTCATGGTCTTACTAACTTATGCATGAGAAGTGCATGTCGGCATGTATGACCACTAAGTGGGAAAAATTATAAGACGATAGGCATATGATAGATGTGATGTGTGTGTGTGTGTGCGTGTGTGTGTGTGTGTGTGTGTATGATTGCATGTGCGCGTGCTAGTTAGACAGCCAAACAGACACTGAGACAGACAAAACAAACCTGAATACCTATTCTGAATCATTGCCACCAAATGCTTGTTCTCTAAGCACTTACTATACTGTACATGTATGGCACAAGAGCTCTACCTTATCACAACCCCTGAATTTAGTTCTTGAAAGCATTTATTCTACACTACTTTTTTCTCTGTCACACAGTATCTTGATGTGTTTTTCCATGAGGCTGCTTATCTACTCTCTAGGGTCTGTCACTGCAGTGTATGGCAGACTGTATGTGTATGTAATGTTGACTGCACGGGCAGATGCTATGGAAATTTGCTCTGAGTGGAAAATGTAGCCTTTTCCACAGAAGAAACCCAATGTTACTGTTATTCTGAGTTGTGAAACGTTTGGGTGCTGTTTTGCCTATTGGTTAAAGTATTTTTGTGAGTAGTGAAAATTCACAATGCAAGATCGTCTTTCGGATGTAGGGGCATGAGTGGAAAAAAATATATCATATGACATTCACCTGAAAGTAGGCTGTTAAGTAGGATACATGTACGTGTGTGTTAAAGTTGATTCAGCAGCATCGGGCTTAGAACTCTTTTGCATTGTAAGTCTGACACAGAGCATTGCACATTTTCCTGTTTTTATGTCAAACTGACACTACAGAGAACAGAATTAATTTTGGGAAAAAAGAGTTAGGTGCCCGGGGCAGGCTGGAGTCACTGTGGTGCATGAGTGTGTGACAGAGTGTAAAGGGATATGGCAGGCTGGGGCTTGGACAAGCTAGTGAAGGGAGGTGGTTTTCTCTCTTGGCCTCCAACTAGGTCATGCAGTGACATCAGCTGTATTTCCAGTCATTGGCAACGTCATTGTCAGAGTGGGAGAGAATGGTTGGAGGGGGGGGGGGGGGGGGGGGGGGGGCGGCGTGGGTTATGGGTGAAGTACAGGTAGGAGGAGGGGAGTGAGAGAGAGAGAGAGAAGAGAGAGCTTGATTACATCTTTAGGTATGTTTGTCATCATTTTCTGCAACGTCTTTAAATTGAATTTCAGTAGTGTCCAAGTGTCTTTCATGGTGAAACAAAGATTTGTTCTCACATTGCAAACATAAATGACAGAAGGACACAGAGTGCTCGCTGTGTGAGGGCCACCTTGCAGCTTTATTTTTTGTTGTGCCATCGCAACTCCCCACCCACAACCATTTTCCAGCCTTGATAACTTTGGTAGGGAACAGCTCAGTCTATCTTCCCTGTGGACAAAAAACACCATCTCCTACATAAATCTACACCAAAGCTGGAAGTTAGATGGAGAAGGGTGGTGACAGTATCAGATAGCCTCAGCCACAGAAGCCAGCCTGAATCAGACCTGGGGGGCTGAAAAAAAAGTCTGCCTACTGAGGGGTGCAGGTATGAGGAAGAGAGAGCCTTGTATGTAAAACTGGAGGCTTGGAGTAGGCTGCCATTCAGGCTATCTCAAGTCTCTTGAGTCGGGCCTGCCCCTATTGAGTGCTGTGGTTGGACTTGGAGTGTGAGGTTGAAGATGGGTGTCGGTTGGGACGGGGAAGGGAAGANNNCTTACATCCACGCCACCGCAACCATTTGACGTTCTGCCTACATCCTCGTATCACATGAAACTAACTGATCGCCAAGCTATTTAAGTTCCGTAGTGGTTAATTAAGTGGTCTCATCGTGCCCGCAGTAGGTATGTTTCCCACGATTGGCTCCTGATGAAATTACACCACCATGCATGTGGTTATTCTTGGAATTTGCCTTTGCTTTGTTTTCCCATATTCTCTCCTAAGTCTTTGGCCGAACCAACTGCAGTTTCACTGGCAAGATGGATCGAGACATACCTGTTTGTGAATCTTAGCAGTGCAGTGCGTAACCCTTTCACACCGTGTCGAACGAAGCCTTTCCGTGCCGTGAAGGACGCTGTTCATTGCCGTGAGCTTTCACGCGGTCTGCAAAGAGACGCTTTGACGACCTGACCCGAGGGAGTTCAAACACATAGACGAGCCTTACGTGGACGGGGCGCGTGAGGTTTAACACTTGACTGACGCAGTTGAATGCCTGCTTATGGAGGATGTTGACTTCCTCGGCCTTGCAGCCACCGTTATTCAGACGAAGATTGTTTTCGCCGGCATAGCAAGCGAGGTAGAGAACCACAGAAGACCATGTGGGAAATCCAGTATTACCGTGGCGAAGATTGCTGAAAGAGTTTGTTTTTTTCTTCCCGTCGTCAAAGGGTTTGAGCGATAGGCACACCCCTTCCTTGCCAGTCCATGTGTCCCTTACCCACGCCTGCCTTGCCTGGCCGACTGATTTATTACAGTCTTTGACGTTATGTTGACATCTCTTGTCCTCGCCAGATTCTTCGGCCAACTGCATTGGCCCAAGATTTTTAGAGATTCTTGAGAGGACTTTGTGGGCTCTCTTTCTATCAACATCAGCTTCCTCTCTCTCTGTGTCCCTTTCATGGAGTCCATTAGTCCAGCCCTGGCTTCCGGCCGTTCTCTTCTGGCCTCCACCTCCTCCTCTGCTCCAGCCACTCAACCCTCCTCTGCTCTAGCCACTCAACCCTCCTCTGCTCCAGCCACTCAACCCTCCTCTGCTCCAGCCACTCAACCCTCCTCTGCTCCAGCCACTCAACCCTCCTCATCCCCACCTCTCTGCCCCCACTCCTGAATCCTATAACGCCATTCTCAGCCCATTCTGTCAGGCTTCCTCCCCCATTCCCCACCCCCGTGCGATCACCTGATGTTAATGTGTCGTAATGACTTATAAAAACGAGGAAAGCTTCGGTCTCCAAGCGGTCGTTCTGGTTCTTATCGCCAAATTTCGGCGTTTCTACCCCCTGTGGTGTATTGAGCATAAAAGGTGCCCAGGTGAGATTGGTATTGTGCCAAATGCTGTACTTTTCTCCACTGTTGCCGCTACCTGGGCGGCCTGCGTCCAGTCGCTCAATTGTTGAGATGGGACCTCAAAGTAATGATAGCCTCGTTTGTAAAATACCGTGGCAAGAGGAAAGCGCGGGGGGAGGGAGAGAGAGAGAGAGAGAGAGAGAGAGAGAGAGAGAGAGAGAGAGAGAGAGAGAGAGAGAGAGAGAGAGAGGGGGGTGTGGCAAAGAGTGGGCGGATTGCCGGCTTGGGTTGGGTGAGAGAAATATTATCCCACTGCATTGAAACCCTTTTCGGAGGGGTTTTATGTACCTTTGAACACTTTTCACCCGTGTGATTGAATAATTCCTCTCCACCAAATACGCTGGCCGCTACCATAACGAGATTAAATGTCCTAAGATTGTGAAAATCACTGTGTACTGTGAAGATGGAGAAGAAAAGCCGGTGATAAGGTTCAAGCTGTGGGGAGCTCGAGGCTTGCTGGTACGAAATCGTAGCTGCTTTCCATAACTTTATTAACCCATGGGTATATGAGCTCCTGGCTGGTCCCAGGCCTGATGATAATGGCCTGGACCAACCCAAGACCGTGGTGGCAGTGGTCTCTCTAGACCGTGGTGGCAGTGGTCTCTCTCGTCTCGTGTGCCGTTCCCCCTTAACAAGCGGATGCACGGACCTCACAGGAGCCAGGGTGTGGATTGTTTCATTGATCCTAACCCTGGTTCCCGGGTTGTGCTACTATTTGGCAGAAAGGAGAGATTACTTAATTTAACTTACTTTGAAATGACTTCTTAAAAATGTTGCCTCATTCAGCATTACACAGTCTATTGAATGAATCACATGCCGTTGCAAGTAGCTGTCTTACTTGAGGGAAAACATCAGATTTATAGTCAAAAATGTTACAATTCAGATGCCAGAGTGGGAGCACGGCTCACTAGCCAGGGGTGACGCTAATGTAACGTGTGACTGACAGGGCAGGTGTACCAACAATCAGACCACAACAGAGGAGGGGTCGCAGAGCGGTCAGCTGGTCAGCTTGCCTTACAGAAAGGATGGGGAAGGTGGGTTGGAGAGAGGTCTGACACACAGAAAGATCTCACACACATAATAGGGGGTGGGGGGTGGGGAGAGACAGAAGCAGGGATAACTGAATAGAGGATGAACACAGTAGAAGTACAATACACTTGGTGATAGGTGCACCCTATCACAGTACATGAGATATTCTCCCCTCGTGACATGTGGTTTGCTGATGCCTTTTCCCCCTCTAGGCGGATCGGATTTCTCCTGCCGACACTGTCGCTTGTGAAGCACACGGGACAGCCATCGACGCTTACCTCGAGGGCGGGAAACGACTTGATTTAGATACACTAATGCTCTCCTTGCTGACGGGTCCGAATAGGAAACTGAATAACTAAAGGTTACGTCTTCTGGCAGGCGTCTTTGATCTCTTGAATAAAGGTGTCTTTTTCCCCCAAGCTTGACCTCCACATGAAAGCTTATCTTGATTTACCTTCTCCCCTGGGGCTGGGTCTTCTAGGGCCTTCAACAATGGATTTGTCTACTCTTGCCAGGTCAGGCCAGACGCAGGGTCTGGTGAGGTGAGCTGCCAGACTTGGAAGAGGTTATCTCGTCTGCAGTCGTGGCATTGTAATACTGCCTTTCCTCACTATCCCAGCAGTTATTGTGGCATTAACAAAACTCCCCATCGCTCTGTCTGGAAATGTTGTCTTGGCATGATACACTTTTAAGGAGTAATGGCTTGTTTCAATCATGGTTGAAGCAGAAGTGGATGAAAAATTCTGAGCTTGTAAATGCAGAATGTTATCTGTGTTCTTTATGTCACCTTGGATAATTTAGAAAGCTTCGTTTTTGCTGTGGGTTAAAAAAATATAATTTCATATGCACTTGAAGCTCTTGTCTGATGGTGACTGGTGCGATTATTTCTGAAAATCTCTATCAGTCACTGACTCTACTTTATGCTCAGTTTTCTGGTTGTTGAAGAAAATATTGGTTAACCATGCTTGTCGTTGAGAAGATCAAACAGTCGTTGTAAGAGAAAACTCGAGTAATTACTCTGGAGTAGTTTCCCCCTCGGAGACAGACAGATATAAGGCTACACACTAGTCACTACTGGGTCTTTTGGTAGTGATTTACCATTATGTGAACCTGAGTCAGGCGAAGTCTCTAGTGAACTAGAATGGTGGTTTACTTGAAAAATGGGTATCTTTGGCCCATGAATGCTCTTGTTTACTCTTTCTGGGAGTTAGTTATATTATCATGGGTTATTATGGACTCGAAAATTATCTACTGATGGACATTTTTGCATTAATCTACAGGGATGTAAAAAATTACATCAGCTGTGGGTCATTCAGATGGGATTGCTGGTCAGCAAGACCTGGTGGTGTCCACTTCTACAACAGTTGCCCCAAGCTATGGCGTCACTAGTGTCCAGTGTCATCCTCACTTGGCTAAGTAATGACTTGCTTTCATTGAGAGCTGTATTCGTTGTAAACCAAATTGGACAGCATTTATATTGGATCCCAATCTTTCGGCTCAAATTCATAAATCTTTCAGTTCTGCTTGTATCATCTCAGGAAAGAGTGTCAGAAGCACAGCAGCCATTTGAGGAACCGGCTTTGAAAGGTTCTTCCTCGTTACAGGTGGCATGTTTTGGTCATGCTTTGAATTGGCTCTGAACACATTCTGTTTTAAAAGAAAACTTCCAGCTGCAGTGGCACCTGCAGTGGATCGACTTGGAGCGAAGCCTTTGGTTGCATGCTCGGCCACTTCCTACTCATGCAGACTAAGCCTTTGTTAGCGTCAGGCATCGCCACCTCCCAGCTGACCGCGGCTGACCTAGTGGGGTGGAGGACAGGGTCTCATCAGGTGTTTTTGGACCTTCTGGCTCCCTCTCTTGGTTTGTCAGTTATCCTGGCTATATGACGTTACCATGGTGCATGTGTCTTTGACAGATTTGACCTGCTGACCTTGAAGAATGGTTACCATGGTGCATGTGTCTTTGACAGATTTGACCTGCTGACCTTGAAGAAAGCAAACATATTCATGTGTTATTGACCCTGAATTGGGTTCACATTTTGTCTAATGAATGATGTGTGAATATATTTATTTCAAAGCTATTTTCCCAGTACTGTTGGTTGATAATTGATTTGGAGTATGTTAATGTTATTAATAACCAGAACTATTTCTCTTCAAACTCACTTTGTTGTTTCTGTCACAATACTGGGTAGAAGTCGCTCGTTAAGATTGTCCCTGTTATGTTAGGAAAGTGTCATCCACATGTCTTTCTTGTGTGGGCTTATTTGGGATGTGCGCATTTTGAAACTCCTGAGCTGTATCGTATGTTCTTTAGTTTCTAATGGAAGTTCTCTTCATAGTAGTGAGAGGTTGGAAGTGGAAGGAAAGGGGCACGAAACACTATCAGACTAGCTTGATCCATTTTCCGCCCAGGTATTCATTGGGTGCCTGATTGCTGTTGGTACCAGTCACATTTCATGCTGCTGTAGAACCATTCATGGCTCTTTCCCAGTCTGACCTGCACGTCTCCCTGTCCAACCAAGTGTGGACCAGGTCCACATTCTTGAGGTCCAGGCTTGAGTTGAGGGTCAGTGATGGAGTGGTTGTCTATTGCCTGGCCTGCCCCACTGTAAGGTTTCCTGTGCCCTTGTTGTGGCTGGCTTGGAAAACTGTTTTCACTGCCCAAGTGTTGTGGTCAAGGAGAGAGGGACATTGTGGAGGCCTGTGGGTCAAGGAGGGTAGGGGTGAGGACGGAATCTGTGGCAGGGCAGTGTGCAAGTGTCTCACACTCTGGAAATAGCCAGGATTTGTCTCCCTTTTGTCTGTCTCAGACTGGAGTGGGTGGATAACTTTTGTCTGTCTCAGACTGGAGTGGGTGGATAACTTTTGTCTGTCTCAGACTGGAGTGGGTGGATAACTTTTGTCTGTCTCAGACTGGAGTGGGTGGATAACTTTTGTCTGTCTCAGACTGGAGTGGGTGGATAACTTTTGTCTGTCTCAGACTGGAGTGGGTGGATAACTTTTGGTAGCGGTGTCTAACAGGAAATGAAGTATCATGCCTTCTGTAGATTTGATTTTTGTCTCCAAGAGGCTTGATTGATTTATTGCATATTGATTGAAAGACACCTTACGTGTGTACAAATGATGACTGGGGTGTTTGTTCATGCGCTGAACTCCATACACAACCTTCTGATACTCTATTGGGTTTTGTGTTTAGAGTTGGAATGTATGGGAAAGAACTGTCTGTCTAGCACTGTAGCAGTGCATGCTCAGTGTGTGTAGTACCTGTGTATACCCAGAAATAAATGGTTTTTCAGGTGACAGTGCTGTGCTAAAATACGCCTGGGTAAAGCCTTTTTTTACATCAAGAAGATAGATGAGCACACATACACTGTATACAATACACGTGTACACAATTGCATACTAAACATAGATTATATGAATTCACATGTGTATACATACATGCACATGTGGTATCATGTTCACACTTTAAATGGCGCACTGGAGAGATTTCCAGGGAGTTGAAAAACTCAGTGGGCATCTACATCGTTGGTGCATCTGTGTACTGAAAATTATGTGTTCATGAGCTTGCATGCATTTTACAATTGCAAAGAACAAGTGTTGAGAGCCATAACAAACATGATCCATCACAAATATCATGTGTGCATGAAGGCATCTCCTGATGCATGTCCAGTGTGTGCAGGTGATGGAGCTAGTTGGGGGACGGTTCTTTAGGTTTGATGGATGCAAAACTGCCTTTTGCCTCATTACTGTCAGATGCAGAGCAGCAATCATGCCGACTGTATCTCCATAATGACTGCCTCCCAGCGACAGAGTTCATGGGAAAGTGGTGTGGGAGGAGCTTCAGGACTAAGTAGGCCTGTTGGTTTCTGTCCCGTCCATAGCTCTCTAGCCAATTTCCCTGCCGTCTGCCCCGTCCCTGTATCATCTGTGTACATCTTGTCAACTGGGAGCTTTGTCGGCCCTTCACAAAAGGCTGGGATCCATTGTGTTGTGTGCATGCTGCTTTTTGCCTCCCTCTTGACAAACATGGAGATATTCCCTTCACTCAAGCACATAGTGTTTGTGGGCTGTATCATAATGGGGCTTGCATGGCAGGGATGCCTGTGATGGTTGGAAATTTTAACAGGGAGAGATGCTTATCTATGATAGACATGGATCACAATGCCCGGGTTATGTAATCATTAGCTGAGCAGGAATTAACATGAGACAGCATGATTGAGTGTACTCGGTGATTCCCAGCGGTGTGTGCATGTGTGTTGTCTTTACTCTGTATCCAGTTTCCATCAATACTTGGTATGCAGTGTGAAGTACTTTTTCCCCTCTCATTTTTGACTGTGTTCCAACCTCACTACAAGTATATGACTTTACTTGCTGTATTGCTGTATGCTTTCTCACCCATACCCCGTCCTGTGGGTTGGGGGTCAGAATAGACCGTGCCACTCTACGCAATTCGTAAGGCCTTACATAGCCTACAAATGCTGATAAGCCATAAATCATCATCCATCCATCCATCATCCATCCATCCATCCATCCATCTCACCATCACATTTATCTAGTTTTGTTTTCACTCACTTCTTGTCTTATGCTGCCTACAAAGGCTGGTGAGCTGTAAACCCCCATTCATCTCATTATCTTTCACTTTCTCCTGGAGTCCTGAAGTGCATTGTTATGTTTCCTGTCTTCATGCTGGTCTTCCTCTGAAGGACAACATCCTATCTCTGGTTGGATGTTGACTTTTTGGCTGGTTTTTGAAGCTTTCAAATCCTTGTGTCCCCGTTTTGCCCATGCCTGGAACACCTCGACACCATCTCTACTTCCACTTCCACCTTCCCCCTCAGTCCACATCCCCATGCATTCCACAGGCCCGCACCAACACTGCGCAGATGCGCTGCACTGTGCAAACACAGCCTTCACCCTGGCACTCTCTCCTGGCATGTCTGCCCCATGGGGCACCATGACCCCTGCTGTGTAGGTCTGGAGAGAGAGAGAGAGAGAGAGAGAGAGAGAGAGAGAGAGAGAGAGAGAGAGAGAGAGAGAGAGAGAGAGAGAAAAGTACACAGATGAACATATATGCCCAGATAGCCAGCCAGACAGGCATGTACATTTTGTATGTGCAGGCATGTTATCCAGACAAATAGGCAGACAGATGGATGGACACAGGCGGATATGCACAGGCACATAGACACATGCAGGTCATGGGCACACTGAAGGGCTCAGTGTCACAAAAGCTATCAGACACACTCAAAAATGAAAGCACACATGTGCACACGCGCACACACACATACAAACACAAATGTGTTCACACACAGACATGATGCATGCACCATGAGCCCATGCATGTTCACACATACATGTATGTGTGGAAGCTGGTATAAACACAAAAACACATGTACACAGACATGCTTGCACACACACATGTACACATGCATGTGTACACACACACACACACACACACACGCACACACACACTGACTGAGGGGTCGCCAAGTCAAGAAGTGGATAATGGTGGGGAGACGGTGATAGATATAGGGAAAATGAAACTGAAAGGTGGGCACTGTGACACAGGGATGAACAAGACCAAGGTAATCAGATAAGCATTTCACAGGTAGAAGCTTTTTTCCTGGTATTAAGATATACATTCGTTCGGTCATGTACATGCAAGATTTACTTGTGCATGCTGGTTGTGAAGGGAGAAGGAGAATATGTTTCATGATTTGTAATGAATCTGTGTTTAAATGGTCTTTATGGTTGAAGTTGAACCCACATAGAGGTAATGTCTACAATGCTTTTTCTTTGTTTTTCAGAAAAACTTCTCACATCAACAGGGCGTGAGCTAAAAAGGGCACTCTTTTCACTGAAGCAAATATTTCAGGTAAGTGCAAATGTAATTTGTGTATATTAGAATATTGTCTTCATGACAATGTAGCTGCGTCATATTATATGTATTGAGATTTTGTGAATAATGCTAGACCTACATCAGTACATGGAAGTAAATGTTTTTGATTTTTGACTCACATGCGAAGCAAAAGTGAGTCTATGTACTGAGCCGTGTCGTCCGTCCGTCCGTCCGTCCGGGCGTAAAAAACTTAAACGTTGGATTTTTCTCGGAGACTATTAAGTCTATCAACACCAAATGTGGCATGATGGTGTATGATGACAAGGCCTCAAAAAACATACATAGTGACTTGACCTTGCTTCAAGGTCAAGGTCACGAGCCATAAATGTGGTCTCAAAAACAGTCATTTTTCACATTTTCCCAATTTTCTCCCACGTTATTGAGAATGGCGACCTTAGCTACAAGTGGTATATAGGTCAAAGCAAGCCCTATCTTTTGATACCAGTTTGGTTGACCTTGCTTCAAGGTCAAGGTCACAGGAGCTCTTCAAAGTTGGATTGTATACCTATTTTGAAGTGACCTTGACCCTGAACTATGGAAGATAACTGTTTCAAACTTAATAATTATGTGGGGCACATGTTATACTTTCATCATGAGACACATTTGTTCACATATCATCAAGGTCAAGGTCACTTTGACCCTTATGAAATGTGACCAAAATGGGGTAGTGAACCACTAAAAGTGACTATATATCATGGTAGAAAGTGCCAATAAGCACCATTGTGCTTCCTATGTCTTGAATTAACAGCTTTGTGTTGCATGACCTTGGATGACCTTGACCTTGGGTCAAGGTCACATGTATTTTGGTAGGAAAAATGTGTAAAGCATTTCTTTGTGTATGATGTCATTGGTAGGTTTAGTTGTTTGACCTTGACCTTGAAGGTCACCTGAAGGTCAAGGTTATATAAAGGTCAAGGTCAAGCATGTGAGTCGTATGGGCTTTGCCCTTCTTGTTGTTAAATTGATTTGAAGCGTCATACTAACTTATCATTTTCCTTTGCAAATACACACATGTATATATATGTATTGTGAGCTGACATGTGTTCATATTTCCTTCCAGGATGACAAAGACCTTGTTCATGAGTTTGTCAACAACGATGGCCTTGACTGCCTTATCAGGTCACATGTGTTCATGTTTCCTTCCAGGATGACAAAGACCTTGTTCATGAGTTTGTCAACAACGATGGCCTTGACTGCCTTATCAGGTCACATGTGTTCATATTTCCTTCCAGGATGACAAAGACCTTGTTCATGAGTTTGTCAACAACGATGGCCTTGACTGCCTTATCAGGTCACATGTGTTCATATTTCCTTCCAGGATGACAAAGACCTTGTTCATGAGTTTGTCAACAACGATGGCCTTGACTGCCTTATCAGGTCACATGTGTTCATGTTTCCTTCCAGGATGACAAAGACCTTGTTCATGAGTTTGTCAACAACGATGGCCTTGACTGCCTTATCAGGTCACATGTGTTCATGTTTCCTTCCAGGATGACAAAGACCTTGTTCATGAGTTTGTCAACAACGACGGCCTTGACTGCCTTATCAGGTCACATGTGTTCATGTTTCCTTCCAGGATGACAAAGACCTTGTTCATGAGTTTGTCAACAACGATGGCCTTGACTGCCTTATCAGGTCACATGTGTTCATATTTCCTTCCAGGATGACAAAGACCTTGTTCATGAGTTTGTCAACAACGATGGCCTTGACTGCCTTATCAGGTCACATGTGTTCATGTTTCCTTCCAGGATGACAAAGACCTTGTTCATGAGTTTGTCAACAACGATGGCCTTGACTGCCTTATCAGGTCACATGTGTTCATATTTCCTTCCAGGATGACAAAGACCTTGTTCATGAGTTTGTCAACAACGATGGCCTTGACTGCCTTATCAGGTCACATGTGTTCATATTTCCTTCCAGGATGACAAAGACCTTGTTCATGAGTTTGTCAACAACGATGGCCTTGACTGCCTTATCAGGTCACATGTGTTCATGTTTCCTTCCAGGATGACAAAGACCTTGTTCATGAGTTTGTCAACAACGATGGCCTTGACTGCCTTATCAGGTCACATGTGTTCATGTTTCCTTCCAGGATGACAAAGACCTTGTTCATGAGTTTGTCAACAACCACGGCCTTGACTGCCTTATCAGGTCACATGTGTTCATGTTTCCTTCCAGGATGACAAAGACCTTGTTCATGAGTTTGTCAACAACGATGGCCTTGACTGCCTTATCAGGTCACATGTGTTCATGTTTCCTTCCAGGATGACAAAGACCTTGTTCATGAGTTTGTCAACAACGATGGCCTTGACTGCCTTATCAGGTCACATGTGTTCATATTTCCTTCCAGGATGACAAAGACCTTGTTCATGAGTTTGTCAACAACGATGGCCTTGACTGCCTTATCAGGTCACATGTGTTCATATTTCCTTCCAGGATGACAAAGACCTTGTTCATGAGTTTGTCAACAACGATGGCCTTGACTGCCTTATCAGGTCACATGTGTTCATATTTCCTTCCAGGATGACAAAGACCTTGTTCATGAGTTTGTCAACAACGACGGCCTTGACTGCCTTATCAGGTCACATGTGTTCATGTTTCCTTCCAGGATGACAAAGACCTTGTTCATGAGTTTGTCAACAACGACGGCCTTGACTGCCTTATCAGGTCACATGTGTTCATATTTCCTTCCAGGATGACAAAGACCTTGTTCATGAGTTTGTCAACAACGATGGCCTTGACTGCCTTATCAGGTCACATGTGTTCATATTTCCTTCCAGGATGACAAAGACCTTGTTCATGAGTTTGTCAACAACGATGGCCTTGACTGCCTTATCAAAGTGGGAATACAGGCCGATCAGAACTACCAGAACTATATTCTTAGAGGTAGGCAGCCATTGTGTGTGGTTGGGTCTCTGTCTTCCCAGACATCTGTGTCTTTGAGATGGCTTGTCTGTCAGTGTCTCTCATTCTCCAGCCTGTCTGCTAGTTTTACATGCAAACAGACACATTCACACACACACACACACACACACACAAACACACACACACACATATACACACACACACACACATACACACACACACACACACACACATACACACACACACACACACACAGATACACACACATACACACACACACACACACACACTCACACACTTTTGTGTGTGCAAACCCACACACTTGCACATGCACACACACAAGCACACACACTCATATGCATGCACATAATTATACACACACACACGCACACACACACTCATATGCATGCACATAATTATACACACACACACACACACACACACACATTCTTGCAAATGCACTCACATGCCCACACACAGATACACAAGTTTGGGGTGTTGTTTGTTTTTTAACCTCTTCCTGTCTGAAATTTAATGATGCAAAAATATTGTGTACACATGGAAATGAAAATGTGTTGGCCCCAGGAAGGTACAACTCCTGAGGCAGCAAAGTACAACATTTTGTTGGTGTGGTGAGGAAATGTGGACTTCTTGAAATAAAACAGAACTGCATTGTAGATGTTGATTGGAAGCAGTTACTTTTCCTCTCAAAATGGTCTGTCCGCATGTTAATGATGTTATTGCAATGCATGCCTATGGCAAACGGTGACTGAGTGCTGACCCTGTGTTGCAGCCCTGGGACAGGTGATGCTGTATGTGGACGGGATGGAGGGAGTCATTCGACACAACGCCACTGTCCAGTGGCTGTACTCCCTGCTGGCGTCCAAGGTAAGCTGGCCACTGGCGGAGTGAAGAATCTTTCGTGAAGGGCTATGCTGCTTTGTTAAGTTTTTCCTCTCTTCTCTGTGTGCTTTCTGTGATCGTGAGTGTGCCGAACAAGTCCATACAGCAGACTGTACATACCATTCTATGTATGCATAAGTCTCTGTAGAAAACCATAGTAATATAATTGACCATCATAAGTGAAAAGATATGTCAATGATATCAACAACATGCCTGTCCAGCTGCTTCCAGTAGTAAATGAGGTGGTTCAGGTTATATTATGATAACCATTGTGATTTGTGTGTGTGTGTGTGTGTGTGTGTGTGTGTGTGTGTGTGTGTGTGTGTGTGAGCAACCAATAGATACTATTTGAGTTCCTTACCATGCAGCTGAAAGGCTGTTTCATTGAGACTTCTGACATGATGGTGGTGTGCTTGCAGGGTCGACTGGTGATCAAGAC
The DNA here is from genome assembly GCA_034096865.1 of Theodoxus fluviatilis. Lineage (NCBI taxonomy): Eukaryota > Metazoa > Mollusca > Gastropoda > Cycloneritida > Neritidae > Theodoxus > Theodoxus fluviatilis. The sequence continues at coordinate 56,048 of JAWQFJ010000452.1, forward strand.
GGCACTGAAGCTGCTGCTGGTCTTTGTGGAGTACACAGAGTCCAACACACAGCAGTTCCTGCAGGCCGTCCAGCAAGTAGAGCGGCGCAAAGGTGAGAACCTTTCCTATGGTGGAGGCAGTCATGGTGGCAGTGGTAGCCAGAGGAGTGGTGGTGGTGGTGGTGCTGATCTGAAAGAGGAGAATATGTAACCTGGAGATCTTAACTAGTTGTTGTCTTGAGAAATTGCAAGCTGTGCCGCTAGGAGCTAGTGGAATTCATTTAGAAAGATGCAAAGAAGCTACCAGCTCTGCCTGATGTGCTATGGAAATGTTTATTATCTAACATAATTAGCAGAAATCTGCAAGTTATGAAGCTTTGAGGCTAATGATGTATGATAGCCATAAGATCGTAAAGAAACTGAGAAAGGCAACACACCGAGACATGGTACTTTGTGGCCCCAGACTGTGGACAGGGACTTGAGTAGGTTTACACCCCAGACTGTGGACAGGGACTTGAGTAGATTTACACCCCAGACTGTGGACAGGGACTTGAGTAGGTTTACACCCCAGACTGTGGGCAGGGACTTGAGTAGGTTTACACCCCAGACTGTGGGCAGGGACTTGAGTAGGTTTACACCCCAGACTGTGGACAGGGACTTGAGTAGGTTTACACCCCAGACTGTGGACAGGGACTTGAGTAGGTTTACACCCCAGACTGTGGACAGGGACTTGAGTAGGTTTACACCCCAGACTGTGGACAGGGACTTGAGTAGGTTTACACCCCAGACTGTGGACAGGGACTTGAGTAGGTTTACACCCCAGACTGTGGACAGGGACTTGAGTAGGTTTACACCCCAGACTGTGGACAGGGACTTGAGTAGGTTTACACCCCAGACTGTGGACAGGGACTTGAGTAGGTTTACACCCCAGACTGTGGACAGGGACTTGAGTAGGTTTACACCCCAGACTGTGGACAGGGACTTGAGTAGGTTTACACCCCAGACTGTGGACAGGGACTTGAGTAGGTTTACACCCCAGACTGTGGACAGGGACTTGAGTAGGTTTACACCCCAGACTGTGGACAGGGACTTGAGTAGGTTTACACCCCAGACTGTGGACAGGGACTTGAGTAGGTTTACACCCCAGACTGTGGACAGGGACGTGAGTAGGTTTACACCCCAGACTGTGGACAGGGACTTGAGTAGGTTTACACCCCAGACTGTGGGCAGGGACTTGAGTAGGTTTACACCCCAGACTGTGGGCAGGGACTTGAGTAGGTTTACACCCCAGACTGTGGGCAGGGACTTGAGTAGGTTTACACCCCAGACTGTGGGCAGGGACTTGAGTAGGTTTACACCCCAGACTGTGGGCAGGGACTTGAGTAGGTTTACACCCCAGACTGTGGGCAGGGACTTGAGTAGGTTTACACCCCAGACTGTGTGCAGGGACTTGAGTAGGTTTACACCCCAGACTGGACAGGGACTTGAGTAGGTTTACACCCCAGACTGTGGACAGGGACTTGAGTAGGTTTACACCCCAGACATGCAACACACAAGCCCAGGGTACGTGGGTGTGTCCTGGCACACAAGCCCAGGGTACGTGGGTGTGTCCTGGCACTCTAGAAGCAGGCCACAGCGTTGGGCAAACAGCCCCACTGCAGTGTAGGCATTAACCGTGGATGAGAAGGCTGACAGACTTCACTTTGACTGAAAGTCTGGAATGGCACACTCCATAGCCAAGGCAGGGGGACTCAGTCACCAGTCTGACAGCTCCTCATTCTGGAACCATCTCCAGTCATGTGGACAGGGTCATGGCACTGAAGTGAGGTAGTCCTGGACAGGGTCATGGCACTGAAGTGAGGTAGTCCTGGACAGGGTCATGGCACTGAAGTCAGGTAGTCCTGGACAGGGTCATGGCACTGAAGTCAGGTAGTCCTGGACAGGGTCATGGCACTGAAGTCAGGTAGTCCTGGACAGGGTCATGGCACTGAAGTCAGGTAGTCCTGGACAGGGTCATGGCACTGAAGTCAGGTAGTCCTGGACAGGGTCATGGCACTGAAGTGAGGTAGTCCTGGACAGGGTCATGGCACTGAAGTCAGGTAGTCCTGGACAGGGTCATGGCACTGAAGTCAGGTAGTCCTGGACAGGGTCATGGCACTGAAGTCAGGTAGTCCTGGACAGGGTCATGGCACTGAAGTCAGGTAGTCCTGGACAGGGTCATGGCACTGAAGTCAGGTAGTCCTGGACAGGGTCATGGCACTGAAGTCAGGTAGTCCTGGACAGGGTCATGGCACTGAAGTCAGGTAGTCCTGGACAGGGTCATGGCACTGAAGTGAGGTAGTCCTGGACAGGGTCATGGCACTGAAGTCAGGTAGTCCTGGACAGGGTCATGGCACTGAAGTCAGGTAGTCCTGGACAGGGTCATGGCACTGAAGTCAGGTAGACCTGGACAGGGTCATGGCACTGAAGTCAGGTAGTCCTGGACAGCAGGAGAGTGATACTGTGTGCCAGTCTTGCCCTCTTTGAAGAACATGCATCAGCACAAGCAGCTTCATCATGATTGAGCTGTTTTTTTATATTGAGGTTTTAATCAGTGTTGTATTGCTGGTGATGGTGCTGATAATGACTGTTGTGAAGATAATGAAGTAGGTGAACTGTGGCTTATAATCTGTTGTCTTCTTTACCAGGAAACAAGCCATGGTCAATAATCATGAACCTGCTGGATGAGAAAGATGGAAGCGACTCTGAACTTCTTATATACGCCATGACTCTTCTTAATAAGGTAATTGCAACTCCAGTTGGTGTTTTTTACTCTTCTGTTTCAAACTCTCATTAAGTGTCTTTCTCCGTTCATGTTTTGATTTTCTTCTTGTCTCCAACTCTAGTGTATGTGTACTTGGCACCGCTTGATCTGAATTGCCTTTTGTCTTCTCTCTGTACCACAAATACACCATTTTTGCTGCAGATCTGGATACTATAAGTAAAAAAGCAATGACAGGTGGAGAATGTCAGTGTAATTTCAAAGCTCTACTAAAGCTGGCCTCAAAACTCACCTTTTTCATCTCCATGATGTAGTGCCATGAGCTTGGTCATGTAATGTGATAAATGTCACCAACAAAAAGGATAATACAGAATACATTATGTATGTATGTATGTATTTTGGCACTTATATAGCGCCAATCTCACACCGAAAGGCATGCTCAAGGGGCTCAACACGTTCACCCTTTGAATAACAGAGTTTTTAGCTGTGACTTGAAAGTCTGTATTGAAGGAGATTTCCTCAGTCTGTCTGGGATATCATTCCAGAGTTTCGGTCCAGCATACGATAATGATCTAATGTAAAGAAATCAATGTAATTTTAAGCTGAAATGCTTAATTCATGCTTTTAGAGTTGCCTGTTGTGATTCTACTCATGACTGCGATGGGTGGGCACCAGCCCGCAGCAGGAAGGGGAGCATTTTTCACCAACTGTGATTTCCCCTTTCCTTTCCCCGTAAATCTAACAGTGGTTGCAGACAAGGCAGCCACGCCCTGTTGGAAATGCAGGAGCCCTTTGTTTTTCCTTTCTCTGCTGCCGCATGAAACACTTGCTGTTTCATCTGAGATATTTGGGGGCATTGTATCTGTCAGTGCAGAATGATGAACTTCATGATACATATTTCATCTAGTTTTGGACATTCATTCTACTTGGACTGGGTGGCTTGGTAACAGCAAACAGACGTTCAATTATTCATTCACTTGTTCATTCCTTTATGTACTCATTCAGTTCATTCCTTTGTCATCTCTGTGCAGGTACTGGCTGCTGTGCCAGACCAGGACACGTTCTATGACATCACAGACTGCCTGGAGGAGATGGGCATGGAGAGAATCACAGAGCGCATCCTCACCCGCAAGGGGGCTGACCTGGACCTCGTCTCACAGTTTCAGCAGTTCGAGGTTAGTTGGAAGTCATTCACATGGTTGTATTACCTTTTCACTGATTTCTGTTCCACATGTGGCGTCTTTCTACTGTTTTTCAAATGATGAAGTAGATATTGTTCCATTGAGCCACCAAAGGCTGACAGTCCTTTAAATGCCACCCATTCGTGGCAGGACTCCACGCTGCCTGTAGGGTAGGAAGCCATGAGCTGTACTCATGAAGGTGTCCTCAGGCTCAGCAGCAGAGTAACTCTTCGTCCATGTTAATGGTTGCCATGCCTTATGGACTCTGTCTGAAGCAGATGTTGAAAGTCTTGGTGTATTTAGATGTGTCACTTGTGTTCATGTGTGTTTGCATTTCTGATGAGTGTCTCTGTGTCTTACAGGCTGCTCTGAAGCATGAAGATGGTGAAGACTTCAATGAAATGCCCACAGACAGTCTGAGGTACGTGTCCAAAGCTTTTTTCATGTTTGCACTCAATTCCACACTCACTTCATCAAGTAGATCTCTCGTTGACAAATCCTGAATAATTTTGAATAAGGATAAAATCATTTATACTCATACTGAAATGCATGATTGTATATAAACTGTGTGCTTCATTGCAAGCTGATTATTTACTCAGAAATTCCAAGCATGTGAGACCTCAGATTTATTTATTTTTCATTTTACTACTTCAAAGTAATTTGCAAGAATGGGAAGCTGGACTTTGCAGTGCTCACACATCTTCATTGATTCGCATGCCTCAAGTTGAATTGGCTGTTTTTAGTCACCCATTGGAGGGAGATCGCTTGTGACATTTCATCACCCTGTTCCTCCCTGTGCCCTGCAGGAAGGCACCCAGGATGAAGAGTGAGGTGGAGAACAGACGGAGCAAGCGGCACGCAGGCCAGGGCATAGTGAAGATGCACAAGTCTAACAGCACCCCCATCCTGCCCCCAGGCCTGGCGGACCTCAAGCAGGACCACAGAAGAGAGTGAGTGCCCACAAACCTTCCTGGCTGATGCCAACCTTTCAGCACACACCTAGGGAAAACAAAATGTAATGCATGGACACATACAGCATGCAATGATTGCTTTGCATGTGAGCACCATTTCGTCCTATTGAGAAGGGATCTCTGTACCTTGATTGACTAAAATCCTGAATTATGTTTGATATGGAAGGATTCCACATATTCTTGCTTAGACCAGTATCTACTTGTCAATAGGTTCTGTACTTCACAGAAAGCTACTTAGTTCTTAGGGTCATATGAGACAAATGAGCAGAGGTTACAAGCTTGAATTCAAACTCTTTTGCTCTCTAACTCGCATTCATGTGCAATCAAATGCCCATGCACTCTCACAAGTGCAGGTATGTGCAAGTGGATGCACCCATTCATATGTATGCTTTGCTGTTGAAATTTGAAGTCTTTGGTTAAATGTAAAATTTGAGTGAATGTTGTGCCAAAGGTATGTTGGCTCGGTTTAAGTGATCAGTTCATCAGTGACTTAGAACTCCAATCTCTTGGAAGTATGCAGTTTCCCTTGATGGCGAGAAATGACCAGAAGCCACTTTAGACCGTGTCATTAGTATTCCAGAGTGTCGGTAGCATTTGCCATTCCATTGTATCTATTACTGCAGCCATGACGGCATACCGGAGGAAGAGGGACATGGGGGCAAACCAGGACGACGCTCACTGCCTGCGGACATGGCATATCAGAATGACCAGGGAGGCCACTGTGAGTTCCCCTGCCCTCTCCTCCCCATATCCCGCATCACTTCCTATGCCTTGCATGGTGTGTGTTTGTGTGTGTGTGGCCATGGAGTTTGTGCCTTAGTTGAAGGAGCTGTTTTGTGCGGGCCTGTTGAGTTTGAGGAGAATCGTGGAACAAAGAAGATAATAACTTCTAGATAGTTCTATGACCTGAGTGAGGTGTAACAGTTTGCTAGGACAGTCCATGTTGATGTTCTGCTATTCTTACTGATGTTTTCAGAATTGTGATATATAGGCAAATATGAGGTGCATGCTGAATGAGCAACAAAGGTTGTTGTTGGAGCTGTGCATTGATGTGAATGTGGAACCGATATGAATGGTACTGGTAGGAAGGTGTGCAGTTTTCCTTTTGATGGGACATGCATTTCTTCATTCATAGAGGCTGCATGGCTTTGCACTTTTTAAGATATAGACTGCATTTACTTAATATGTGGTGGAGCAACAGAACTTACTTTCTCATTGTTAGATGCACTGACTTGTGGACTTGATAGCTATTTTATCTGGAATATGTCTAAAAAAAATTATTGCATAACAAATTTGAGGTTTTTTTCCCCTAACAAAATATATCTGATTTAATGAGAAATATTGGATTTCCTTTCCCTAATGCTCACACTTCAATATGAAAGTCTGGAGATCTAGGCTGATTACAAGAAATAATTATTGTCCATCTCAATTTATTTTCCATTAAGATTTTAAAACTCCCTTGTTAACTTTCACTAAGTCATCCTTGATAAAGGTATTGTAAATTGATTACAAATTTGTAAATAATTATGTGTTGTTCAGTGTGCCTCCTGCTCCAAATCCTAACTCCTCCTAAAACCTAACCAGTTTCCAATATAATGTCCCCTGTCCAATGAACCTAATCATATGATGATATTTCTGAAAAACCCTAGGTGTTGCAATGTTGTTCTGATCAGTGTTAGATTTCTTGGAACCAGTTACATGTAAGTAGATTCTGTTGGAATATCTGAGTGACAGGAGGCAGCATGCACTGAAACTAGAACTCGCTGTTCAAGTTGGGGTTTTTCTCTCTTTGGAAAGGATTCCCACTGTTCCAGCACTATAAAAATTCACTTTAGCATATCATCTTCATTTGTCTGTGGGTTGGGGGTCAGAATAGACCCACTGCGTCTTCCTATGCGATTCATAAGGAGTGAATAACTAGGGACGTTGTGATTTGATTTGGGCATATTCAAAACTATTCTAGTTTCTGTGCTCAATGGCCTTACATAGCCTACAAGCCATAGGCTGTAAAACTCCATCCATCCATTGTCAAATTTGTCAGAGAAAAAGAAAAAGTACCCACCTATTTTTAAGACAAGGGTAGATCTTTTTGGAATAATTAACAACAAATAACTAATTTTAACCCAGCTCCTGATAATCCTACTGATGCCTAGTTAAAATCCCATTTATGAATCTGGATGTTTTGTGCTGGTTTGACGTTGCTTGCATTACCAGTGCCGTTTTGCATCCAAGACTAACTGCATGTTTCCAGCGGGGCCAAGGTCTCGCAGAGACCGGAGAGAGCGCCAGAGAACGCAGATCAAAGAACTTGCCGAGTTTCACAGCACTGATGTCAACAGCCTAACCCCCTTGCAAGTGCCTGCTGTATCAGAAATCTGTGGAGACAGATTCTCTGTAGCCAGCACCACCTCCTCCTCCTCCTCCACAGGCTCAGTGCAGACAGAGTCACTACAGGAGCCCGCTCCCTTCAGTGACTCTGATTCCATTGGTATGCAGCCTCCCCCCTCCCTGCAGCACCCCTCCCTCACTGACACTGTGTGTGTGTGTGTGTGTGTGTGTGTGTGTGTGTGTGTGTGTGAGTGTGTGTGTGTGAGTATACATGCATAGGTCCCTGCCTGCTCCTCTCTCTCTCTCTCTCTCTCTCTCTCTCTCTCTCTCTCTCTCTCTCTCTCTCTCTCGCGCGCTCTCTCTCTCTCTCTCTCTCTCTCTCTCTCTCTCTCTCTTCTCTCTCTCTCACACACACACACACACAAACACACACTCTTACACATTTGATCTTTACAACACAATAGCTTTTGATTTGTGTAAGTCAACATTTATTGTATTCAGCTTGCATGTCCATACTTACATTGAATTTAATTGTCATTATCTATGCAGATAATAAACATAATCTGTCCACTGGAAGCTTTTTTTTGGTTATGCAAGGATATGCAAGTTTAGTGTTTGATAATTTCCTTCTCCCCATGTGTGTGTCTGAGGAATATGTCAAAATGCTGCTCTTGGTTGATGCATTTGGTGCATGTGAAGCATGGAACAACTATCAGGGTGTTTTGATAGATGATCAATGTCCAAAGTGTTTTGCTGTCATTTGTGCTGTGCCATATCAACATTGCCAATTTAGATGTTTGATATTAGTCTACCTCTTTTAGGCATCATTAAACTAATCTTGTAAACTTTTTACATAATGATCAAACAAATTCTTTTGTTTGTTTGTCATAAGTAGTGAGTAATATCAATGAGCATAAAACTTGCATTTTGTATGTGTCTGCTGTAATAGTGACTACTTCATTACTGATTGTCTTCATCTAAGTAAACTTACCTTGTACTGACACCTGCCTTGCCACTGCAATAGATGATCAACGGGGAGGCAAGTCAAGAAACCAGCAGCGGCTCAATGAGTCGGGCTATGGCAGCTTTGACAGCCGCGGTGAACCTGCCCATGATGCCAACGCCAACCGACCCACTGAGCCAGTCCCCGTATGCGACCAGGAGGCCACTTCCAGCAATGAACGATGGAAACAATACAAGATGGCAAGGCTGGGTCGAGATGATGCAGAACCAGAACCCCTCTTTCCTGGCAAGAGCGCCTCACCTCGCATGGGTGGCACCTCCCCCAGCAAGGCCGAGCCTGGCAACAAATTGTCGCCCAGGGGCGAGCAGGCCAAGACACAGGAGGAGACGGCAGATGGGTCAGGGATCTTGAGTGCCAAGGAGGCCCTGAGTGCCAAGTTTGGTGCCAAGATACCTTCCCCCTTTGCTCCACCACAGGAACCAGCTGCCCCTGTTCCAGTGCCCGAGGTGAAGAAGTCAGAGTCGGACATGCAGTGGGAGAGGATCCAGCGCCGCCTGAAACGTCCACTCAAGATCATGGACATGGACTTCACGGACCTTAAGGACGAGGAGGACGAGACAGTTGCCGCCGATGTTCTTCCAGGTGGGATCCCCCCTCCTCCTGGAGTACCCCCTCCTCCCCCAGGCATGGGTGGTGTGCCTCCACCCCCTCCAATGTTTGGAGCACCCCCTCCCCCTCCTCCTCTTGGGGGAGCACCCCCTCCCCCTCC